>ARYC01006599.1:0-32036 GCA_000711775.1 Oxytricha trifallax
ATCAAATTTATACCGAGCAAAATTAAGTTTACGAGAATTATTTTAGCATAGAAACTACATATTTTTATATAATTTATTTATTATTCTACAACTGACTTTAAACAAACAACTTTAATTAATTTACTATAATTGATATATAACTTCGTTATTTATTAAAAATTATTAAAAGATTTAAATATAATTAAAAGGATATAATATGAGTATGAAAAGAGAAAGAAAGGGTTCTGGGTTTAAAAATATATACTTATTAATTAAATTTAGTTGTAAGTATAAACAAGGAGATTTTTACAAAATCATTATGATTCATTATGTTTATTTTTGATATAAATATAATCAAATAAATATAAATTTATAAAAGTAATTAAAATGAAAAATTAACATTCAAACTATAACATGGCTTTGTAAGCTTAAATTATTCTTTAGTTAATTCTATAATAACTAATAATTCATAACTTTATCAATCTATAATATGATTTTATTAATAATTATAAATTTATTTTTAGATAATAAAAAAAATGTCTAAGGCATGTATGTCAAAGTATAAAGATAACCCTTAAACTTTTCTAGTAATAAACTATCCTAAGTTTTTGCCACAAAAAATGGCCTCCTAAGTTTTTGCCCACCTTGAATATTAAAAATAAAACACAATTTTATAACGCAATTAAAAAAACTTAGTAATATTAAATAAAACAAAATTTTACTTAAATGCCCAAAACCAGTAAATAAATTATAAAACTCAATCCTCAAATCTATAGCTGTCAATACTGCTCTATTTCTTCATAGCATGATAGCCTGAACGCCTTGGAAGTCCATATTTCAAATTACCATAGGGAAAAACATAAGTCAGCTAAAAGCAAGAGACCAGTTACTAAAGAGGACATGTAAATACTGCGGGGTAGTAAAAGAGAGGTCATATTACTGCTCAAGACATGAAATAACGTGCAACAAAAATATGAATAAAACTAAGGTTATATAAAAAAAGATTCAGGATGAGAAGAACCAAGATTTCATTGAGGGCCCAGCTGATGTACTCGTAAAAGTTTTGAAAGGCTATCAACTCATACCTATCCAAAAAAGAGTCAAAAAACTAACCTACAAATTATTCAGAGAACCTTTACTATACGAAGGAGACGTCAAAGATCTAAGAATGTGGGAACAAATTGTGAAAGATGCAATTGAGAAATTCGGCAAGCTCTATGAAGTTGTACTAATGGACTCACCTTGGAAGATTAAGTAGCAGGTGCCATACCCAACCATGACTGACCAGGAAATACAAGACATGCCAATAAACTTAGTTTAAGAGAGAGGTATACTTATCTTTTGGATAGTGAATCAAAAAAAGGATGTTGCCAGGGAATTCTTTAGAAAAAATGGCTATGACGATGTCGAGAAAGGAGAGTGGATTAAACTGACCAAGAACATGAAACTGCATAAGGACTCTGGTATGTATACAGCCCATAATTATGAAACATTTATGATAGGAAGGAAAGGATATGTAACTGAAATGCTAAATTACCATGTTACTGACAACGTGATATTCTCTAAAACTGGAAAGCACTCTGAAAAGCCAGAACAGATTTACGACTTTATTCAGTAGATGGCCCCTGATAGACTAAACTTGGAAATTTTTCCTAGACCTCATAGTATTAGACCTAACTTTACATTTTTTGGAAACCAACTGACTTCCAAGCTAATGATGTATAGACAAGTTTGAATATTCTATGTAATTTACTATAAATAATTAATTAAAAATATTACTATAATTATATACTTTGAATCTTCAAATACGAATGGCGACGGATTGGCACTTTTAATAGAGTATGGGTGATTCGTGATTTCGCAGATTGGGTGGCCAAAACCAGAATCTATTCCATTATCAGACATCCTACAGGCTCAAATGCCTCAGGGCATCAACCTAAGATCATGTGAATGAGCCAGTGAGCAACCGCATGTCCAAGTGAGAGAGCTACACAGTCAGGGCCTGCGCATAGTGCCGCAGCTGTTTCCTATAGCTTGTTAAGGTAGAAATGCTTACTTTGTAGAGACATGCAGGAGCATGAGGTTGAGTTCGCGGCATTTTATGAACCTGAATGTCTTTTCCACTGGAGCCATGTCGTACTGGTAGGAACCCAGGAACAGGATGGGGGCGTTAAGCTTCTACAGGAAGCTATTGGTGTAGCTGACGCGGTAGAAGGACGCGTTGTCCATCAACAAGAGGGAGTCAGCGCCAGATAGTTGCAGATTTGATTTCAGTTTCAAGATAAAGATGGCCCTCATCTCTCATATTTATTGATTGGTTTCGATTTCGTCTGCATGAGGAGAGATTTCTCCTGACTGATTCCTTTGGAACTAAAAGCTATTCTCTTTTTACTTGGCAGTGTTGGATGGCTTGAGATACTCAAAGAAATAATCGTTTTTGGAGTTCCAAATCATTCTTGATCATATTTTCGATATTGTAGATTCTGAAATAAGTTGATTTGTTTTTGAGACCGGTGGGGTTTCTTTTATGGCAAAGAGTGTAAAGATAGTTGTTATCTTAGAAATACAGATCCACGCAGTTTCACTCTTCGTAGGTTCTAGTTTCGTCAGTCTTAAGATCAATAAAAACCCCAAAACTCCTTAATGAGGATTATAAGTGCTTTGATTTGTAGGGAATTTGTTTGGAGTTAGGATTATTAATAGGTTTAAATGTGAAATTTTTAGTAATTGTATTTTATTTAATCACTCAAAATGCACTCTTGGATCATGTGGAAGAGGTCTGAAGTTTATCTTACTTAACCACAGCTCTATCTGCTCTATTGATATATCCGATCTTGAGTTTGGTTTTACTATTATTACTAAAATACAATTGAATCGGGAAATTATGAAAATAAATACATAACGGTAAATCATTTAAATATAAACAGCCAATTATTTGAGTGTAATGTAAATCAAATTTGTGAGCAAATAAACAGGATTATAGCCATCTGATTAGTGTGTTTAACTGTTTAATCGTTAATTATAATAATTATTTTAATATTAAAATTTTGATTAATTTAATAAATTCCACTAAACAGATAAGCACACTAAACAGGGCTCCATTAATCTGTGTATCTGCTCAAAGAGATAAAATGAGCAACTAAACACACTAAACAGATGTCCTGAATGTGTGTATACTGTTTAATGCTAGTAAATGTAATGAGCAACTAAATAAACTAAACAGATAAAGTATTTTCCGTGTATTAGTTTAATTTAATTTAAAAAGATTAGTAATTAAAAAATTAAATATTCAAGGTAATATACGAGGCTTGCTCTATGATACTGAATTGCATCCGGTGCTGATAAAACTACGATACTTTTCAAAGGATGCCGCCAATTAACTATAGATGCACGACTCTTCTCATTCTACAGCTTACCACAGCAAAGCAGCAGTAATCAAAACCCCAAAACCCCTTAGTGAGGTTTATAAGTGCTTTGATTAGTAGGGTAAAGTTGGGGTTTTATTAGGGTTAGTAGAGAAAACGCAAGTTTAATGAGACTTTAATATGTATTTAAGGAGTATTAGTTTAATTATATCACACGAATTTTACTTGCTTGTCTTTGTTGTATCTCTTGAATCTCACTTTATTTAATGGTTCAAGCATAACGTCTAAGGATTGTCTTGGATATGCTGGAGCCCTTACTATTATCTTCTCTACAATCTTCTTTATTTCTTAGCATACATCATCTTGTTTTAAGTGCTTCTCAGCTAGATTTATTGATTATTTTTCATATTTTGTATTAATGTAAGTCATGCTTTCCATATCGCACTTAAAATTATTGCAGCCACTGCCCAAACATCCCACTAAATAGAGCCATTAGTCCATTTCTCTCTGATTGGGAAGTAACCTGGAGTACCAAGAACCTTTGCTAAGGTTACAATCTCTTATCTTAAGGCTCTATTAAAATCGATTACGACTACTTCTAAAGGGCAAAGGTTTAGCATAACATTTTCAGGCTTCATATCTCTATGAACGTATCCAAGCTCGTGAAGTTCCTAAACACCCTTTATCATATTAGATAGAATATCATTCAAGTCATCTGGGTATCTGTTTTAATATAGATAATCTCGGAGAGTCATTTCAAACTTTTTTAGCCTTAGTGCGATGAAACCAAACCCTAAAATAACACCATCTAGCTTGAGCAAATTCTTGCAATCTTTTTTCTATGCCTCTCTAAGTACAATATATTCGTTAGCAAACTCATTTTGATACTGCTCGTTTTTAAGGAGATAGCTGAAAGGATATACCTTGTAGGCATAGTCATCAACCACTATGAGTTTTGCTTTAGCAGGTACGTTTATATGTAAGTAGTTTTCAATACAACTGCTAAGGTCTACTGCATTTAGTGCAGGAATATACATGGCTCTCTCTTAAAAGCATGCTAAAAAGACATTACCAGCAGGTTGATTCATTAATTCTATTCGCTTCTGCCTCTTGAGCTTCTCCTGTTGTTCTTTTTAAGTCTCAAGATTATTAGATTTTCTTTTAGCGGGCACTAATTTCTAAGTCTCTTTATCTTAAATCAAGAACTCACTTAGGTGATGCTTCTGCATATGTTTCTTAACTTTAGCTGAGTGAGTATAAGACTTCTCACAAGTCGTGCACTAGTACCTGCCATCGACCTTATCATGCTTAAAATACACCTTAGCTTTCCCAGAGTGAACCTCTTTCATATGTCTCTTCAAACTGGAATCAGTAGAGAAAAAATTTTAGCAGTCTTAGCATTCAAAAGTTTTAATCCTTTAAATCTGAAGCTGTTCCTTTTCTTCCTCAACATCTTTTATTAATGTTTAAACTTCTATTTCAGCTTTCTGTTTCATGTTTTAAACCTATATAATAAAAACCTGTGCTTCAAATTCAAGAGCTCTTAGCTCTGCCTCCCTCTCAATATATATAACTTCTTGTTTCTTGGTTGAACCAAAGTTAAGCATTGATTGACCTGCTCCTAAAAGTGCCGCTCTACGATTTAAGTTGACCGCCATGTTTAAATTCAAATTTAAATTTCTATTATAAAGCTCTTAAAACCTCTATAGCTATAGCTGGACTATATAGGAGTTGCTACAGCATTAATGATGGTTTGATCTCAGCTCTAAGACTTCATATTTATACTCAGTTTATAACTATAATTTTTGTAATTTTGCACTTAATAATTTTGATTCTGGTACCAACTCAGATAAAGTTCAGGTTGGTACTGGTACCAATTAAGTTTTGAACCAGATTGGAACTTTTCCATTAAAACCTCACTGGATTAAAACTAGGTACTAATTAAGTTTTGGTACTATTAAATTGGTACCAATTAAACTTAAACGAATTTAGTACCGGTACTAATTAAATTTAAACAAATTTAGTACTAATTTAATGGAACTAAATTGATAAAAATGGAGCTCCATCTCTGAAGTTTGTTACAGCTTCTGCGAACCTTCTCCACGTATCTTTACAGGGTTGACCTCCTATAAGATGCCCATATTTAATAGTAAGATTTTAAAGGATAGGATCCAGAAGTCTATAAATTAAAACTTGAAATTCATTAATAGGAAGAGGAACAAAGATGGAATCATTCAATGAACAAATGAAAAGGGTTGAGGCTCAAGAAATGATATCAAGATTCAGAAGCAAGGAGGATCTCTATCGATACCTTACTTAGCATGGTAAAATAAATTGATGTTAATCAACGATGTATACAGTTGGTCTATTCCCTTCCAACGATGGAAGGTACTAAAATATCATTCTTAAAAGCAATACTCTGCGAGGAGAAGAAAGCTTTTAAAAACATAGAAATCAAACTGATTGAAATACCTAACTACCCAGAGATTTCAGTCACAAATCTCTACGAGGATGCAATGAAAGATGATGAAGTGGTTATTTACCTTCCTAGCAAGAAGTAACTCTCAAATAAATTGCCTGAAAGAAACTTCTTCTTTGGTGTTCTTGGTACAATCAAAGAGGATTATTTGAGAGAAATTATAGAAGAAGCTCATAAGAAACGCTACTCTATTTCTCCTGAAGATTAAAAGAAGCAAGGAATACTAATAAGCGAGACGTGGCTAGCAGAGCTTAAGAAGCATCCTTATCTCTCTAGTAAGCTTTGATTTATAACTTTTTAGGGAAACCTGGAACTGGTATATTTCTAATGAAAGAGAATGCAAAGGTTCACAGAGAGAGAAAGTCTCAAACCATTCATTAAGTTAGCAAGAGACTTTATAATGAAGTTTAAAAGTTTGATGAAATGAACATTGATGCTGGTGCTGGTACAAAGAGAAGAAACATGGGTCCTAGTAAAGCACCAGAGGAAGAAAAGAAAGAGAAGCCGAATCCATTTAAGAGTTCGTTTGATATGTGAAATAATTCATTCATTTAAGTCTAACACTTATTAATAAACATTCATTCTTCCTTTCCTTGCACATATCGTAGTCTAGTCTTTACCCACTCTCTTGCAACTACTCTGTATTAAGTCTACTGTGTCGATTGGTAGATCATGCATTAGGTGATACAGCAAGAGTTTCTTGTAGTGAGTCTTAATCTAACTCCAATAGAATTCGATTCCATTAAATTGAGGACTGTAAGGAACGTTATACACAGGAGTTATCTTTAACTCTTCATAAGCTTTCTTAGATTCCTTAGTCTTATGAACTGAGAGGTTATCAACAAACAGGATGATCTCTTGATCGTTGTACTTATCTCTTAGCTTATGTAAGAACTCTATATACTGCTCTCGCTTAATAGAGCGAGGATGAATAACATAAGTTTCTAAGCCTGAATCTTCACTGATACCAGCCAAAATTGCGTGAGTGACAACCTTAACCTTTTAGTCATACACTTCTATATTATCGTACTTCTTGTACCAAGACTTATTAATAAAGGTGTTGAACGTAAACACAGCTTCATCAGCGTGTATGAACTTGATGTTATTATCAACAGACCTCTGCATTTAATCATATATATAGTTTAAATTATTACTATAAAATAGCAGAGTAAAGTCAATCACTCTCTTCACTCTATTGACAGTCTTGAAGGCAATACCGTTCCTTCAATAAATATTTGCGATAGTCTATGGTGAGATACGCATGTCAGGAAACTTGCGATGAAACATCACAGCTCGCTAGTCAAGTGGGAAATGTGCCCAATACTTAAGAGTCTTAGAATCGCAGAGATATTCAATAGGGTGCTAAGAGAACTTTTATTTTCTTACAGGATGTTATCAAGAACCAGAATTGAAATGCTAAACAGCTAACAAGCAATGATAGCTAACTGTTGAGGCACTCTTGCGCAGGAGCTTTGCTATAGCAGCATAATTCATAACTGGTTTGAGTTAGTCTATATTAATACTCGCACCATACCTAAGCTTAAGCAGTAAATCTAAATATTTCTCATCATAAATAGACCCCAAAAATCGCTAATTTCTATTTCTCATTTTGCAAACTGGCCTACTTTCTCTACTAACCCTAATAAAACCCCAACTTTACCCTACTAATCAAAGCACTTATAAACCTCACTAAGGGGTTTTGGGGTTTTGAATATTGGACTGATCTTGAAAAAGGCATGAAAATATCACAGAGATGCTTATCGCACATTTAGATGTACCTTGATTGAGCGGAGAGCAGAGTAATTCAGTCGGCGTAAAGCTCAGAGAGACATAGAAAACATTAAGGAACATTTCAATTGACATCACGGCCCATCAACTGCCCTACGATCAGAAGAGTAAAGAATTAAGACGTATTCATGGAGATGATCACAGTCTGTAAACTAGAATTGCAATCGTATAGAAGAGACGAACCGTTCCCATTCACTCGAGTGGACTTAGCTTGACATCTGTACAAGAGATATGTGGAAAGTAGCAAGGTAGATGATACACACGCGCACTCTGACGATGGCAATGAAGAGGAAGGCAATCAGGAGCAAATGGAGAGATAGTCAAATGAATCATCAATGTCATTAGAGTTAAGAGCAATTACTAATCTTTTTTAATTAAATTAAACTAATACACGGAAAATACTTTATCTGTTTAGTTTATTTAGTTGCTCATTACATTTACTAGCATTAAACAGTATACACACATTCAGGACATCTGTTTAGTGTGTTTAGTTGCTCATTTTATCTCTTTGAGCAGATACACAGATTAATGGAGCCCTGTTTAGTGTGCTTATCTGTTTAGTGGAATTTATTAAATTAATCAAAATTTTAATATTAAAATAATTATTATAATTAACGATTAAACAGTTAAACACACTAATCAGATGGCTATAATCCTGTTTATTTGCTCACAAATTTGATTTACATTACACTCAAATAATTGGCTGTTTATATTTAAATGATTTACCGTTATGTATTTATTTTCATAATTTCCCGATTCAATTGTATTTTAGTAATATTGTAGGAATACATTCGAAATTGGGAAAATATAATTAATTAAATATATAATAAATCAAATTAGTGGCAGTTAAAGTTGGCCAATTTGAACGATCTTGGGCTAATTCGATAGAGAATTTAAAATTAGCTCGACTTTACTATTGGCGGTACTATTTTATTGCATCCCCGGAGCAAAATAACTCGACTTTAATTAAATGCATCTTAATTCATTAAATTATTACCCCACATTAAAGTTGAGTTATCTCGCTCCGGGGATGCAATAAAATAGTACCGCCAATAGTAAAGTCGAGCTAATTTTAAATTCTCTATCGAATGAGCCCAAGATCGTTAAAATTGGCCATCTTTAACTGCCACTAATTTGATTTATTATATATTTAATTAATTATATTTTCCCAATATCAAATGTATTCCTTCAATATTGACTCTGCCATTTGCTTCATTGATTGAAACGCTCTTGTTTTGCCAATAAATTGCTTTATTCTTTGCTTTTCATCCTTCTCACATCTTGTAGAGTAGTCATCGTTGCGAGGAATATCGCAATCTATTATCATTGCTGCTTAAGCCCACACATCCCACTATAATTCCCCATCTCCCCAAGTCTTCTCTTTCTGGATATTAACCTGGAGTTCCCATCACACTTTCAAGCCTTGATACTTCTACTCTTAAGGCTCTGTTGATATCAATTATTGTTATTGTCATTGGTGAAAAGTTCACCATTATATTCTCAGGCTTGAGATCTCTGTGAACAAAGCCTAACTTATGAAGCTCTTTGATACCTTGCATAGCTTAGGTTGATATTAATGCAAGTTATCTATGATTTATTTGATCAGTTATGAAATCTTTTAGTGTCATTCAAAGGTAGTCTGAAATCTACATAATCTTTGGCTAGGAGAACAGCATCTAGCTTTATTAAGTATTTGCACTGCACGGTGTGAAACTAGTCGAGTACATATAGGGGTAACTCCCCTCGGAAAGAGGAAACTGGATCGCCAAAAGTCAAAGTATGAATATCTGATTATATAAAAACTGGCTGGCTTAAGCCCCAGTATTAATTCCGTACAGCATTAAATAATAATAATAAGTATTTGCACTCTTTAAACTTAGCCTGAGTGTGTACATAATACTCATTAGTAAACTCCGTTTAATATTTATTATCACTAAGGAGATAGTTTATAGGGTATACTTTGTAAGCATACTGATGATCCTTAATAAGTTTTTTGTCATAGGAGTCCTCTAGAATTAGGTAGCTTTCGAGAGAAGTATCTAAGTCAATATATGCAGCTGTTCCAACCGAGACCCCCCCTCCCAGGCCTAAAACTAGACCCCTCCCCACCCTAACTAGACCCCCCTCCCACCTCAACAACATCCCTATTCATATGAAAATTTTGATTATCATGTCTATATCATTTTCCTTCATGACATCTTGATCTCATAATATTTTTTATTGATAAAATATATCATTTTTTTAAAAAAATATTTTTTCAACAAATTAAATGCTACTTTTTATTAAAATTTATTATTTAACAACTTTCACAACGTCTGCCGACTTTTTTATTAAGATGCTCCCATAGAAAATTTATTATAAGTATTTTTCCATTTGATTCGATAATAATATAATAAAATTTATGAGCCAGCACATTCATACAACTTTATTTAATCTGAATTCTAAATATGATTAATTTTATAATAAATTTTTCCAATATCAATAATTATTACTATTAACATTTTTATAGAAACTAACAGTTATGGAAATAATACATAAAAGAAAAAAATATTAAAATAAAATCTAATTTAAGCATGTATTATTATTTAAAATTAACTATCTTTATATAAATAAAGAAGTTATTTATATTTAAATCAGTCCCTTAAAAAACTAAATAATAATACATGCGTAAATTAGATTTTATTTTAATATTCTTTCATAAAACTTCATTAGTAAATGTAAAAAGAAATTTTGTTGTAATGTTAAAATAATAAATGAAAAATTAAATTTGAATTGAGATAATACTTGCATGTTTTCTTTTCTTAAAGTGATATATAAAAATTAGCAAAAATTATTAATAATTTAAAATAATCAATTACTTTAAAATACCTAGAGATAGATAATTTGGGTTTTTCTCTAATAGAATTTCTATTTCTGATTCTTAAACTTTTTTAGGTAATTTTTAGTTTATTTATTTTTCGTCGCTTTATAACCATACTTATAACGTAAAAATCCTAATAGTTTTTAAGAATTTCTCTAAGTGAAAATCTATTTGTTAAAACCTAATGCTATGTTAATTAGAAGAAAATCGCAGATTCGAAATCTCTTTCTAAACTAATTCATGAATATTTCAAATTATGATACTTAAAATCAAAGTAAGATAGTAAAATAGTAATATTAACACTATGCTCAGACAGTTAAAGCAATGATTTTATTTCTTTTAGGAAGAGTTCAAATCTCTCGGAAGTCACATGTTTTATTGAAAATGGAGTTAATGTTGTAATATGAGTATTTTATTTCATTTAATGAGTTATTAAAAATTTAACAACTCTCTTATCTCTAATAATTTTATTCTTTTATGTATTATTTCCATAACTGTTAGTTTCTATAAAAATGTTAATAGTAATAATTATTGATATTGGAAAAATTTATTATAAAATTAATCATATTTAGAATTCAGATTAAATAAAGTTGTATGAATGTGCTGGCTCATAAATTTTATTATATTATTATCGAATCAAATGGAAAAATACTTATAATAAATTTTCTATGGGAGCATCTTAATAAAAAAGTCGGCAGACGTTGTGAAAGTTGTTAAATAATAAATTTTAATAAAAAGTAGCATTTAATTTGTTGAAAAAATATTTTTTAAAAAATGATATATTTTATGTAAAAAAATATTATGAGATCAAGATGTCATGAAGGAAAATGATTTAAACATCGAGAATCAAAATTTTCATATGAATAGGGATGTTGTTGAGGTGGGAGGGGGGTCTAGTTATGGTGGGAGGGGGGGTCTCGTTTTAGGCCTGGGAGGGGGTGGGAGGGGGGTCTCGGTTGGAACATGCAAGTACTGGAATTTTCTTGTATTATATTTTAATCATGATTTTAGTGACCTCTGATGCTAATAGGTTGCGCATACTCTGATTCTCTTGATTGTTTGCTTGTTAAAGCTCAGGAACTTAAAGAGGCTCCCTTGTTTTTCTTTTGTTGAGCAATTTCAATTGAGTTTCTTAATCTTCAACTTCTATTTCTTTTTGTGAGCATTTAAAAGATGCTTCCTTAAATCTCTTGTATGAGCATACTGCTTATGGCACTCAAAGCAGTCATACTTTCCATCTTTTTTTTTATAATGCTTTAAGTATACAGTTTTCTTGGCTTATCTATGCTCCTTCTTATGTCTGTACAAGCTTGATTTATTAGTAAAATTCTCTAACATAGCAACAACAAAAAATAGACTTCAACTTCTTCAATTTGTATAGGAATTTCATTAATACCTTTCTCCTCCTCTCTGTCTCGCAAACACTTGTTTGCCATTTTATTTTATATTATTAATTTCTATTTTAAATACAGAGACCTAAAGTGATATCCCTGGTTTTTCCTTATGAGAGTTCATCTCACAGCTATCACACTTTTGATTGCTGCCAAAGGTTAGTCTCATTCAGTTTGATGGAAGTGCTGTTGTTTTTCTTAAAATTTTTTTCTCATATTTAAATTTGAATTTTAAATTATAAAACTGCATCTATAACCAAGAGCTCAGAAAAGAGCTTTGCAACCCTAAAAATTTGAAGGGAGGTTTTTAGAGTATTAGGCCCTAAAAGACGAACCAGCTCTAAATATGGGTGAGAAAGTAACCATTTTTACTATAAATTTTAAATTGATTACAGCACGTACCGATTTAGGAGGTGCACCTAATTATGTACGTACTGCTTTAGGAGGCATTTTCTCATTTTATGCTTAAAATTAGGGTTCTGCTAATTAAGTACTAGCATTTTAGGAGCTGCTCCTAATTAAGTACAGTAGAAATTGATATCAATCTCTCAAGTTTGAAACCAGTTCTCAAAACCTTCTCCATATCCTTCTTAGAGGTTGACCTCCTATAGGATGCCCATATTTAATAGTAAGTTTTACAGAGGTATATAATTGAAATCAATAAACTTAAATTTGAATATCATTTCTTAGATCTGTAAACAAGATGGAGTCAATGAATGATGCAATGAAAAGAGTGCAAGCACAAGAATTGATTCAAAGATTTAGAAGCAAGGAGGATTTGCATCGCTACCTGGTGCAGCAAGGTAATGAACTCATAGTAGCTAATCTTGATTATGTAGTTGGTTTGTTCCTGCCAACGATGGAAGGTACTAAAATTTCATTTCTAAGAGCGATACTCTGCGAAGAGAAGAAAGCATTGAAAACTTAAGATGTAAAGTTTGCAGAGATTCCAAACTATCCAGAAATACTCAGTGACTAACTTATATGACGATGCTATGAATCAAAACCCCAATACCTCTTAGTAAGGTTTATATGGCTTTGATTTGTCGGGTATAGTTGGGGTCTTATTGGGGTTCATAGAGAAAACGCATGTTTTATGTTAATTTAATGAATATTTAATGAGTATTAATTTATTTAATTCAAACAAATTTAATCTGCTTGTTTTTATTGTATCTCTTGAATCTACCTCTCTATAGTGGCTCAAGTATGTCATCTAAGGATTATCTAGGATAGTTAGGAGCTCTCACGATTATCATTTCTACTATACTTTTTATTTCTTCGCAGACAACTTCTTCCTTTATATGCTTTTAAGCTAAGCTAATTGATTATTTTTTATGCGTTGTACCAAATAAGACATCCTTTTCATGTCACTTTCTAATATAATAGCAGCAACTGCTCATACATCCCACTAAACTGAAACATTCGTCCATTTCTCTCTGATTGGGAAGTAGCCTGGTATCCCAAGAACTTTTGATAATGTTACAATCTCTTATCTTAAGGCTCTATTGAAATCGATAACTATAATTTCTAAAGGACAGAGGTTGAGCATCACATTTTAAGGCTTCAAATATCTACGAACATATCCAAGTTCATGCAACTCCTAAATGCCCTTTATCATAACTGAAAGTATATTAATCAAGTTATCTGGTTATTTTTTTAAATAGATAGTCTCTTTGAGTCATTCATACTTCTTTAGCCTTAGTGTTATGAATCCAAAGCCCCTAAAATAACACCGTCTAACTTAAGCAAGTTCTTGCAATCTCTTTTTTAAGCTTCTCTAAGAACGATATATTCGTTAGCAAATTCATTCTGATACTGTTCATCTTAATGAGATAGCTGAAAAGATTACCTTGTATGCAAACTCATCGACTACTATAAGTTTTGCCTTGCTAGGCACGTTTATATTCAAGTAGTTTTCTAAACAACTGCTAAGATCTACAGCATTTAATCCAGGAATATACATAGCTATCTCTTAGAAGCATGCTAAAAATGTATTGCCTGCAGGTTGATTCATTGACTCATATTGTTTCTGCCTCTTGAGCTTATCTTACAACTCTCTTTAAAATTCAAGATTATTAGACTTTCTCTTGGCAGGTATAAGTTTTTAAGTCTCTTAATCTTACATTAAAAACTCGCTTAAATGATGCTTATGCATGTGTCTTTTAACTTTAATATAGTGAGTGTAAGACTTCATGCAAGTCGTGCAATAATACCTGTCATCCACCTTATCATGCTTGAAATAAATCTTCGATTTACCAGATTGTATTTCTTTAACATGCCTCTTCAAGCTCTACTCAGTAAAAATCATTGCATTTAAAGTTTTTAATTTTTCAATTGATTGCTGCTCTTTTAGCTTCTAAATATATTGAATTTATGTTTGAATTCTTATCTCTGCTCTCTCCTTCTATTTTTATACTTCGATTTTGAAGACCTCTGCTTCAAACTCAAGGGCTCTTAGCTCAACCTCCCTCTCAACATAAATAACCTCTGGCTTTTTAGTGGTGCCAAAGTTTAGACATGATTAACCATTGCCAAGAGAAACTGCTTTTCGATTTAAGTTAGCCGTCACATTTAATTTAAAATTTAAAATTCTATTATAAAGCTCTAATAACCTCTCAAATTATAGTTACTCTAAATAGGAGTTGGCACAGCACCAATAATGATTGATTTAGAGATTTTAGAGTTCATATTTATACCTAGATTATTACAATAAATTTTCTAATTTCATGGCTAATATTTTTAATTTTGGTACCAGCTTAGAAAAAATTCAGATTGGTACTGGTAGCAATTAGGTTTTGAACCATTTTGGAACTTTTCTATTAAAACCTCATTAGTTTAAAACTAGGTACTAATTAAGTTTTGGTACTATTAAATTGGTACCAATTAAAATTAAACGAATTTAGTACCAGTACTAATTAAATTTAAACAAATTTAGTACTAATTTAATGGAACTAAATTGATAAAAAATGGAGCTCCATCTCTGCAGTTTGTTACAGCTTCTGCAAACTTTCTCCACGTATCTTTGCAGGGTTGACCTCCTATAAGATGCCCATATTTAATACTAAGATTTTAAATAGTAAGATCCAGAACTCTATATATTAAAATTTGAAATTCAATAAGAATAGAAGGAACAAGGATGGAAACTATAAGCACTGCAATGAAGAGGGTAATGATCTCAAGATTTAGAAGCAAGGAAGATTTCTATCGATACCTCACTCAACATGGTAAGCATGTAACATATACTTAATCATATACTATAGTGGGATTATTTCTTCCAACGATGGAAGATACCAAAATTTCATTCTTAAAAGCTATACTCTGTGATGAGAAAAAAGCCTTCAAATACAATAAAATTAAGTTGATAAAAATACCAAACTACCCATAGATTTCAGTCACTAATCTCTACGATGATGGGATGAAAGATGAAGAGTTGGTAGTTTATCTTCCTACCAAGAAACAACTCTCTAATAAACTTCATGAAAGGAGCTTTTTCTTTGGTGTTCTTGGTACTTTAAGAGAGAGTTATCTCAGAGAGATCATTGAAGAAGCTCACAAGAAACGCCACTCTATTTCTTCTGAAGATTAAAAAAAACAAGGCATACTAATGAGCGAGACATAGATCGCAGAGCTTAATAAGCACCCATTCCATTCAAGTAAGCTTTGATTCATAACTTTGTAGGGAAACCTGGAACTGGTATATTCCTAATGAAAGAGCATGCGAAGGTTCACAGAGAGAGAAAGTCACAGACTAATCTTGAAGTGAGCAAGAGACTTTATAAAAATGTTTAAAAGCCGGATGAAATGAGCATAGATTCAGGAGCTGATACTAAGAGAAAAAATATGGGTCCAAGCAAGCCATAATAGGAAGAAAAATAAGAGAAGCCAAACCCTTTTATGAGCTAATTCAATATGTGAATATATTCATTCATTTAAATCTAAAACTTAATTATAAACATCCATTCTTCCTTCTCTCGCACAAACTGTCGTCTTATCTATGCTCACTCTCTTGCAGCTACTCTGAATCAAGTCTACTGTATCTATAGGCAAGTCATGCATAAGGTGATACAGCAACAGTTTATTGTAGTAAGTCTTGATTTAGCTCCAGTAAAATTTAATTCAATTAAATTATGGGCTATAAGGAACGTTATATACAAGTGTTATGTTTAACTCTTCATAAGCTTTCATTGACTCCTTAGTCTTATGAACTTAGAGGTTGTACACAAACAGTATGATCTTTTAATCAATTTTTTTATCTTTAAGCTTATGTAAGAACTCTATATACTGCTCTCGCTTAATATAGCTAGGATGAATGACATAACTTTCTAAGCCTGAATCTTCGATAATACCAGCTAAAATTGCATGGGTGACAACCTTACCTTTTAGTCATAAACCTCTATGTTATCATACTTCATGTACCATGATTATCAATAAAGGTGTTGAAGGTAAAAACAACTTCATCAGCTTGTATGAACTTGATGTTATTAGTAATAGCTATCTGAATTTAATCATATATATAGTTCAAATTATTACTATAAAATGGCACTGTGAAATCAATCACTCTTTTCACTCTGTTGACAGTCTTGAAAGTAATATAATATTGGCTATAGTTTAAGGAGAGATAAGCATATCAGGAAACCTGCGATGAAACATCACAGCTCGCTAGTCAAGTGAAAAGTGTGCTCAATACTTTAAAGACCTCGAGTCGCAGAGGTTGTCAATATGGTGCTGTGAGGACTATTATTTTCTTGCTGGATGTTTTCAAGTGCCTGAGTTATAATGCTAAACAAGTAACATGCAATGATACCTAATAGTTGAGGCACTCTTGCATAGGAGCTTTGCTATAGCTGCATAATTGAGCACTTGTTTGACTTAGTTTAAACTAATACTCGAACCATACCTTAGCTTAAGCAACAAATCTAAATAATTCTCATCATAAATAAACTCTAAATTTCGCTAATTTCTATTTCTCATTTTGCAAATTTGCCTAATTTCTCTACTAACCCCAATAAGACCCCAACTATACCTACAAATCAAAGCACGATAAACCTCACTAAGCGGTTTTGGGTTTTGATTGTGATTACAACCATATCGCAATTTAAATAGTAAATCTATATACTCACTGTCATAAAATGACCCCCAACCTCGCTTATATTCATTTAAATTACTTGTATTTAAACATTAAACCCATACTAAAACCCTTATAAAATCCTAATAAAGTATGCACTAATAGTCTACTTTTTTCAATCAAAACTCAATTAAATTTCTGAAAGGGTTTTGGGGTTTTGACTCCCACTCTATGAAATGACCTTAAGAGATTTCATAACAGATAAAAGGAATCATAAGTAACTAGGATAAATAGCAACAGAGACCATTCAAGGTATAAAAGAGCTTTACAAGTTAAGGTTTGTTCTCAGAGATTTGAAGCCAGAAAATCTAATGATAATCTTATCAGCAGTAAGAGTAGCAATAATCTATTTCAACAGAGCCTAAAGAGTGGAAGTATCGAGGCTTGGAACTGTAATGAGAACTCCAGGCTATTATCCAGAAAAAGAAGACTTGAGAGATGGTGACTATTAGTGGGATGCGTGGGCTTTAGCAGCAATAATAGTAAAGGGCGATATGCCTCGCAACAATTACTACTCTACACGGTGCGTGAATGATGCTAAGAAAAGGATAAAGCAATTTATAAAAAGAAACAGAGTTTCTCAACCAATGAAACAAATAGCATAGTCAGTAATAATAAAACCAAACTCAAGATAAGACATATCACTAGAGTAAATATTGTTGTCGTTAAGTAAGATAAACTTCAGACCTCTCCCACATGATCCAAAAGTGCATTTTGAGTGATTAAATTAAATTCATTTAATATATATTTCACATTAAAACAAATTAATAACCCCAATCCCTAAAAAATTCCTTACAAATCAAATCACTTATAAACCACATTAAGGAGTTTTGAGGTTTTGATTGTTGTTACTGCACTGTAATTACTACTGTAAAAAAGTTTTTTAAAGGCAGATATCATTAAGATAGTTCAAGGAAGATACCCTGAAGTTATCTAAATTTTTAATGAAAAAAACATGCACAAAAAAGTTGCAACTATGAGTATAAATGCTAGGCATACTAGAAAAGCCCTAAATTAGAAATTAATCAGAAATGTTGAGAAAAAACAAAAATTAAAAATTTCCATGTTTGATTTATTAATTATTTAAAGTTATTACAGAATGATTTATGTTCTAATTAAAATTAGTGACTGTTTGATCTTAACTAATGTATATTGAATTAAATATAACTATACTTGATCTCTTTTTTTTTTCATTAATTTTTAACTGTCTCCCCATTTTGATTATAAAAGATTAATATTTATTTATAAAGAGATGCTATGATATTTCTTTTTGACTTCTTTAAAGTCCATATAGGCCTAATTAATGAGTTATAATTATTGATTGTATTTCTTAATAATTTTAAGATTGCTTAAATAATTTGATAAGAAAAGTTTTATCAGCTCAGCCTGGGAGCTATTACCTTTAAACTTTGTGGCCATGCTAAGAATAATATCAATTTTTCTGTATTAATGATTTTAAACACAATAATCTAAGATAGTTCCTTTGCCCAAATGAGGAGGGCATATCTGTGGACTAATAGGTGGGTTTATTTGCAAAAGCCTTTTGTAGCATTCTTCAATTACAAGCTCACTTCTATCTATGCAAGAAAAAATTAATGAACTATGAAGTCCCTAATTGTAATTAAAAATATCAGATTCGCTCATATTCTGGATATCTCTGATTAACTAATAATCACTTTGATTATTTCGTAAGTTTAGACCATTAATTAAGATCTATTCTATTGATTTAAATTCATATTGAGTGAAATTCATTAACTAGCTATTTAAATAATATTCATACTTATTCAAATCTACATCTATCTTAACATGCAGCTTCCAAGGATTTATAAAGTCAAAATTATCAATCAACTAGTTAATAATATTGGTTCTATATAATTTTTCGAAGTAAGCACAATAGAATGTGTAGTTCCACTACTATAACCGCTTATTGACAGTGAAAGAACCAATAAAATTAAAATGATCTAAATTGAATATTATATAGTCATAGCAACCAGATTCAGATTAGAATGTAAAACTGAATATTAATGATTTAAAATGGTATATAAATTTAAATAAAATTAAATATAAATCAAAATCTTGGTAGTTGAAGTGTGCCAATTTGAACATTCTTGAACTCATTTGATAGATAATTAAAATAAGCTGGACTTTGAAATTGATTAAACTATATAATTGCATACCTGGAGAGAGATAAATTGACTTTAATTAAACACATCTTATTCACTTAATTGTTCCCTCATATCGAAGTCGAGTTATCTCTCTCTCCAGGTATGCAATACAATAAAATAGTTTCATCAATAACAAAGTTCAGATAATTTAAAATTCTTTATCAAATTAGTTCAAGATCGTTGAAATTGGCACACTTTAACTGATAAGATTTTGATTTATATTTAATTTTATTTCCCAATTTCTTATGTATTCCTAGTATATTATAATGTTTTTCAAATAATTTAAATAGTAAAAACTATTTGTGAAATCCCAATTTATTTATTACTTTCGATAATCATTTAAGTCAGATATTATAGGAAAGATAATGTTATTAATATCAAATTGCTTGACATGTGTTCACCCCGAGCTACCCCCCATCCCTCCCCACCCACCCACAAACTGAGCCCCCCACCTTTATATAAATAATTTTTTTTCAATAAAATTTCTAGCCCTTCGGTCCGCTAATATATAAAATAATTTTTTTATCAGACTTACGTCCGTTAACTATTTTGAATACATACTCCTATAGGAAAATATTAAATATTCTTAAAAAATATAATTATATATTAATATTATCAAATTTACAAAAAGATAATTACAATGAGCGTTCATATTGATTTTACATCTATTAAGTTAAACAGAATGTTCCTTGTTTAACTGTTTATTATTTATTTATTAGAACATTCTGTTTAACTTAATAGATGTAAAATCAATATGAACGCTCATTGTAATTATCTTTTTGTAAATTTGATAATATTAATATATAATTATATTTTTTAAGAATATTTAATATTTTCCTATAGGAGTATGTATTCAAAATAGTTAACGGACGTAAGTCTGATAAAAAATTATTTTATGTATTAGCGGACCGAAGGGCAAGATATTTTATTGAAAAAAATTGGAGCTCGGGGTGAACAGACATGTTAAGTAAGATCATAGGAACTTTTCTTAATTAGAGTGTTGCTTTATATCTTATACTTATTGATGATAATTTTATTTTTTTCTACCTAGACAAGCACTATCTGATGTTCTGTCATTGTTAAAGTTTACAATATACATGCCAGATAATCACTTTTTATTAATGTCAAGTTTTTTAAGTCCAAAATTACACCAATTAGATTATTATCAATGGCTAGAATAAACTGATTAGTTTCAGAAAGAATAGCTTTAACTGGAGTAATATCCAATATTTATTAATTAATACTTATCTAAGATTCAGGAGTACAATTAATAAGATCAGATTGAACTTCATACTTTAATTTCACTTTTTTAATTATAATGTTGGAATTCTCACAGAAAAACGACCAGAAAAATTCTTTGTTTACCTTAGAGATAAAGCTTTTTTTACTGCTATTAGATCGTCCAATATTACTGGATTTACTTTGTGAGGGAATACTACCTTCAATCCATTGTTATTTAAAAGCAATTTAGTGAAAATCACTATATTCATTTAAACAAGTATTTATCTATCGAAGTTTATAATAGCTCGATTGTTTAAAATCTGAAATCTCAGTACCTTTTTCCAAATCTAATGTTCTATAAAAAGTTTAATCATTCTTCAAAGCAGTGCATGATATATTCTTAAAATAGTACTTGCTATCTTCATATATTGAGGAAAATACTAAATTTCCGCTGTGAAAAAGCCCCACAAATTATTTGTTATCAATAAGTTTAAAGAAAAACTAATTATCTATATCTTTGTAATTGAATACCAAATAGTGACCACCACCATTTTTGTGTTTATATACAAGAGTATTTCCATCGGCATCAAGAGAGGAGAAATAAAGTTCATGAAAACTTAATTAATCCGGTAATTACAACTAGTCTGTCATAAAATCAACTTCTTTAAAGGTGTTATATGAAACAATTTTAATCAATTTTTTTATTCCTGAATTTCTATCATAATACAATAAATGCTGAGATTTACAGTAATGTTTTAGGCCTTCTATTTTAAAGAACCTTTTGCAAATAGCTTAGTTTTTATTAAAGTCCATTACGAATATTTTCTAATCTGCTTAAATTATGACTGTCCTAAAGGCTTAAATGAATACGTCTTCAATAGAAAATTTGTCATTTTCTTTAATATAAGGCTAAATTTTAAGAGTCCCATCAAGTTGTGTTTCCAAATACGCTTTTTTGAAAAATATGCAATAGAAATTTTTAAAAACCACGTTTATAATCTTCCCATGTTCTTTAACAGTTTCATGTTTTAATTAAAGTAATCGGTATGTTACTGACGTTTCTCCATTAAAATCTATAAAAAATAACATCAACTCTGAAAAATTTATATAATAAAAGAAATCATCACATATGATAGACAAAGACTCTTTATCATAAACTTCAAGTCTAAAATCCTTTTAGAGATGACTAATGGATAAATCATAGGATAAAATTAACTTAAGTCCAGTCAATGAATAAATTTTTAAACAAAAGCTGCTTTTAATTGGAATTCTTTTCTTTGTTTCTTCAACTATCATTCTAGTTCTTAGAAATTTATTGTTAAAGATTTTTCCTTAACCGTTATTGTCATCAAAATTAATAAATAGATCTAAATTTTCATTTACTTTGTCATTATCAAAACAATCTCCATTATTCCATTCCTTATTAGGTTCAATACTGAACACAAAATCGTCTTAAATATACCAAGATCTACCTCATACTCTGAATTTACATTCCTCTTTCTAACTGTCGGGAACAACATCAGAGAAATAGTCCTCAGCTTAAAAAAAATCATCCAAGAATGGCTTCATTTCTTTTAATTTCTCAGTTTTTTAAAAAGTTTTCTTTTGTTCCTCAAGAGCCTTTTTTTTTCCCTCTAGAGCCTCTCAATCTCCCGTAACTTTTGCTTTTAATTATTCAGGTGAGACTACAGAAGACTTCATAATAGCGTCTTATCCTACCATTTTATTTGTATAATTTTAAGACTGTACAACTTTTAAATTTTATTCAATGGGTTGAGAAGATGATGAGGGACCTTGAACATTCAAAAGTGGCTCAATGTCTAAGTGAGATTTTTGGCTTTAGTTAACATCATCAGATGGAGGTTGAGATATGAGATTTACTTGTGGATCCTAAGGAGGAATATTTATGTTGTTGGACTACGGAATCTATTGATTCTGAGAATTTTCTATTTGGGGGTTTTACATTGTTTAAAAGCAAATAAGATATGCGTCCTAGATTGACTAGAAATTCTAAATATTAAATATAATTTAAGTCTGAAAATGACTCATAAACTAATTTCAATTAAAATTTATTTAAGCAAGAATGGAATTCGAAAAATTAAATTTATAATTACATCACATTTCTGATGTGTCATCGAATAAATATCATGAAGTGATTTTGGGGTTTAGAACTATATTTATTCTTATAATTTTCCCAAATTGATATTTTATCAATAATAATTCTTCATTTGCTACCTAGGATTTTAATGAAAACTGCCTTCATTATTTTCATTTTAATTTATAGGACTATAGTCCTTAGAAAACAAAGAAGACTTATTGTCTAAATTTTCCAGGTTAATCTGAAAATCCAACTGACTATTAATTTCAAGATCATTAGAGAATTTATTTGATAATTTATTATATTATAAGAGTTTGTTCTATGTTTGGTGATTCATTGTTTGTTACTTTTGCACACCCTAAGGTTTATAGTGATAATTTTGATAATTCTGATTTTAGTTTTAAGTGAATGGGATATATTGATTATTATTGTTGTAATTATTATATTTGAAATTTTGGTGCTCCTCTTCTTCGTAGTAGTCACTGTCTTCGCTATCATCGCTGTCGCTATTACTCAAGTATTGTCTATCATATTTGTTTAGAATGTTATAGATTTGACGGTTTTTATTATATTCCAATATTAGAATTGAATATAATTTTTTTTAGAAATCAATTTAATATATTAAAAAAATGTCTTACGTTATTCAAAAAAATATGAATTTTAGACATAAGTTTTTCGGTCTTTTATCTAACACAATAATAATCACTTTTCAAACTAATTATTTAATTTTAAATTACAACAATAACTATAACAATAACAACAACAATAACTCTAACAAATACTAACCTAAACCCAGTTTTTCAAATTAATAGTGATTAGAAAAAATTTAACTGCCACTATTTTGGCAATACATTAAATCAAATTTGAGATCAAAATTCCTAAACAATTCTGTGTCAGGAATAATTACTTGAGCCATTATCAAATTAGAAAGAGAGATGCTGTTGATGTTCTTTCTTCATCAACCCATCATTAGCGTTGTTAAAGTCATAGTTGTTGAAGTAATTTTAGCTGTTGGCCATGAAAATAAAAGACTTTCCATTTTGTACTACTTGAAGTTTAGTTTGATCAGTGTTGAATGTTGTAGAGGTTTGATTTATTAGAATTGAGTTTATGGTTGAAGTACTAAAGCAAGGTCTCCTCACTTCTGAGCCATCTTTATTAATTCAAAAAGAATATTGAAATAATCTTCTAAGTAATCATGTTATCACTCATTTGATTATTTTGCATTCTTTTTTATTATCACATAAATCTGCTATGCTGTCTTTGTTTCTTTTCAAAGAAATTTTGTGTTTTTGTAACAAATAAACAGAAGCTTTATCCTTGTACTCATATCTTTTAAATCACATATTATTATAAAATAGATAATCATGTTTATATTTTACAGATACAAAGCAAATAATGCTTTCTGAAAATGATTTGGATCTTTATTACAACACTAAGAAATTAAATCCCCCTTCTCAATAAATACTGGTAATGAGATGTCTTCATAGAGAGTTATGGTTGGTTATAGACTTATGGTTGCTAATACATTTACAAAAAGAAATGTATGGAAATATATCCAGTCTAGTTACTTTCTAAACATACATGTCTCAGGGTTTTAAAACTTTGAAGAATAATAAGAGTAAGTAATTGATACTGTTATCACTTGCAAGATTTAAAAGAATCTAATTATTTTACATTATTATTCACCTTTGATCAGTGTCATTTTATGAAGAATTCAGAACACAGACTTACATGGAGAAATTTAAGACAATATCCTATTCTTTCTGGTATTACTTGTGATCATATAGCATATTGATACAATTGCATAACTGATAATGAACAAATATTCTATAAATTAATATATAGATATATTTAAGTATTCTTACTGATCTTCTTTAGTTTTATCATTTTTGTTATATAGATGTTATGGTTTTGAGCGCTCAAAAAGAAATAGATGGATTTCCGATAAATCTTATAATTCAAAGGACTCGTGCTAAAGTGCGAGAAGGAATTTTTTTACATTTTATATGCGAATATTGCCATCATCCCCTAGAAAAAATTGATCTGAATAATTTGAATGTAAATTTGCGGGATATGATGATACTCTTTTTCCTTATCACTTGGTGAAAATGCAACAAATATAAGACAAAGGATTGTTTTTGCTATTTTAATTAATAAACACATGCAAGTTTCCATTTGGTTAAAAAAGGTAATTAAATCCCATGATAAAAAACAAATGAAAAAAAAGAATAAATTAAGGAATTAAGCTTTTGATTTGTACTTATAGTAGAATTTATAAAATATAAATCTATCAAAGCATTAAACGGTAATCAAATATTTTCGAAAATCTATGAATAAAAAACTAATTTATTTATTTATAACTTTATTTTGTAGGGCTTATAAGCTCTTTTTGATTTTTACATATTTCTTAAAAATATAAAAGTTGTTGTAATCAGATTTTATTATATCAAATATAGAGCTTAAATTCAATAGCTTACTTTTAAAATATCTAATTAATAGTTAATTTAGAAATTTGACTAAATAACTTTTAATATTATAAAATATTTAGAGATACCAAGCATCTATCTTTTTTAGGCATTACTCATTATAAAGAGTTTTTTTTAAATATTATAACGACTTTAGAAGCCCTTCATTTTAGTTTTTTAAATACCTGAAATAATGTTATTTTTAAGTAAAACTTACAAATTTTGATAGCTAATAATTAACATTTATCAAATCTTTAAAATTTATTAGCTATATTTGAAGTTAGAAAAATTGCTCAATAAAACATAAGACAATTGAACCTATTTAAGAATGTCTATTTCTCAACAACAATCATAAAATATTTATGTCTATTGTATTTGTAAAATTATAGTTTTGTAGGAAATATTTATATAAAGATTTAAAAAAACTTTATTTTTTTTATGAGTTTATAAGCTAAATTTATTCTCGCTTACAATCCCAGTTTATATTTGGAATGTATAAAAAAGAGAAGTTAAGCTTAATTTTAAAACATTACTTGAAATTTGATTTCATATTTGGAAGTCTCCTTTAAAAAGTAATCGACTTTTATATTTTTTTGAGAAAAACCTCTAAGAAATATATAGAAATTATAAGAATTTTTTTTTCTTTTCTGTTAAGATTTAAAAAAGAAATTTAAAATTTGATTAGATTAGGTTAAATTGAAGATATTTAATTTCATTTTATATAAACTAATTGAATTTGATTGAATTTAAATCTTTTGCTTTTTAATATTTTTATTAAATTGTAAAAGTTAATTACTGATATAGAAAGTTATTAATTATATCAATTAAGGTTATTTAATTAATTTATTGAGTTAAAGTTTTTAATTAAATATACAGTAAAGTATATAGGAACAATGATAAAGATCAAAATGCTTATTTTAATAAAAATTCGAGAAAAAATGTGGGAAAATTAAATTTAACAAAACTTGTGTTTATTAACAATTACCTTGAAATTAAAGCTTAATATAAGTATTTTTATATTAGAAAACAATTATGATTAAAAATTCGAATTTTTTTGTATAACTATACATAAATTATAATTTTTTTAAGATTAGAAAATTTATAGGTTTATAAATAAAAGCTTAAAATTATAGCTATTTTTGAATTAGGTATATTTATCTCAATGGAATTTTTTTTATTGTTATTAGATCTTTTTGATATCAATCTATAAAATCAAATTAAATAGATGAGATAAAATTTTATGATTTAATACTTTGTAAGAGTTTGTATGACTTGTATGAATTTGTACCACTTTGTAAAAGTTTTTGAAAAATTGATTAAAAATATTTATAATAATAATATTTGTTAATGAAGACATCTGAAATTACTGCTTACTTAATTGAAATAAGTAATAAATTTATAAGAAGTCTAAATAGTGCTATTAACAACCTGAATATCTAACAATTTTAAAATATTAAATTATATGATTTTTTATCGATAAGAGTTTTAGATATAATTATTTGTTTAAATCATTATTTTTAAGTGTCATTACTTAAATAAACTAATATAAACTGGGTAATTATTTATTAAGATCCATTTATGAGATGTTAATTTTCCGGTATAATGCTTTAAAAAATTAGTATTTTGATTAAGTAATATTGTGTTTAATGATTAATGAATCAAATAAATTTATCATTCACTAGTTAATACTAAAATCAAACCATCAATCTTAGTCGTGACGAAGACGTATCTGTGTGAGTTGACGTGGCAGTCATAAAGTAGAAAACTCCGAAAAACCACTTCCGCTATCACCTAGTCTCCTCTTGAATCAAGATGTTGACAAGAGATAAACTGGAAAACAGAGCTCGCGGGTCTCGATTAGGTGACATGGAGTGGAGAAAAACGTTTACTGGTCCCACCGCTTCTGGGAAACGTAATTCCTGTCCTTTCGCTGGGGTAGCTTCAATACCCTAAACCAGTTTGGGAGAAAAATCCTTATCGTTGGCTTCAATGTTTTGGTCTTCTCATTTTGAAGGCAGAGCGTACATCTATCCTGCTCCCTATCACTTATGAAACTGAACTCAAGCCAAGTAACTCATCTAATGCAGGGAAATCTTAAGATCCAGCTCACTCGAGGAGTGTAGTAGCTGACAGATTGAACCCCGTCGACTGGCCCCTCATGCGTTGCGCCCAGCAACCCCCTACTTGCCCTCAGTAGTCCTTAGTGAAGTAAAAAGCTCTATTAGAAAGTCCTAAGTGAGATTGGTACCTCACCTAGCAATTAACTTTCTAATTTAATAATATTAAGTAATTTTAATACTCTTATTTTCACATTTTTTTATTAGATGAGTTTTGGGGTTTATCAAGTTTAAAACCTTTAAAAAATATATTTGAGTTTTTCAATCATAATTACTTCAACTATGAAAGAGAGTACATATTCATCAATAATTTCTATATGAATATTTTTACCCTGTTTTTAATTGACTTTTTTAATACATTATGTTATAATCCCATTTTTTAAATCTTTACATACTTAAATTCATGAATATCATAAATCTGTTTTATATCATAGTTTCTTGAGGATTTATCACAAATCATTTTTTAGGGTGCTGATGTTTGATTTTTTAGGTAAAAATATTTATTAATTTTAAAATACAGAACATAATTATCTTAGAATATACTTAAATCTATCAAGATTTAAGCTAAATCATATTTGTTAAAATAAAGTATTTTTTTAAAAGATCAAGAAAATCATCAAATTTTTAGTAAACGGTACAGTTATTAAACCAACTGTCCTTTTAATTTTTTATCAAAATTTTTGACAAATATTGAAAAGAAATAAGGAATTTATTTTAAACTTAATATTTAAAAAAATAGAAAATAAGAATCAATAGTCTTAAAAGCACAATATGAGGCTTTTAATATTAAAATTTTTTATAAAATTTTTAATCATTGTGATTGTTAATACTTGCAGCAATAGATTTTTCATTTAAAATGAGTAAAGATGAAGGTTTTCTATCGAGTTCAGTCTTTGATTAAATATCGTAAAACTTTGGGATAATATTTTTGTGTAATTCACGATCCTAAGGATTTTCTTTTTTATGAGTGACATTTTTATCATCTCCAGAACCTCCATCACTTTTATTTTCTGGTATTTTAATTTTAATTTATTCTTTTAGTCTTTACTTTTAGAAGCTTCTTTCAAGCAAGGAGGTAACTTAAAAACTGGTTTGATTTATTGTCGGTTCAAATATTGATTTTTCATAGAGTCAAGCTTCTTTTTTATGATATCTGTTTTCACATTTGTTGCTAGTTTAGATTTATGCTATTTACTTTTAAAACTTTTGTTTCTTACCGTTTATGTATTGTAGTAAAACTAGTGTGCTTGTTAACACTTGTACTGCTAGTTTATTGCTTATTTCTGACACTTCGATTTGGATTGGTAGAGTAGTATTCTTGAAATCAGTACTTAATTTCATCGATTCTCTTCTTAGATATTGTTGTACCTCGAATTTTCTTGCTGAAATGTTTCCACAAATTTAACTTGGAACTTAATTTTGACCTTGTTGTCGCTTTTTATGCTGTTAATCTCCATAGTATCCAATGACGAAGCCTGTTTATATCCTACTACTCTTCTAAATGTCTCTAAGTTATTATTGCTTCTCTCTTTTCTTGCATTGGTTCTTTATGGGTTATTTGTCTCCTTCGTTCTAAATCTTTAAATATCTCATTCTCACTAGTTTCATGGCCACCACATCCCCATCAAAGTTTTTTCTCTGAGATCCTTTATTAAAATCTTCATATTCAAAATCATAGTTGCCGATATAGTCATAGTTAAAATCTAACATTATATTAAGTTTGTGATCCAGATATTTTTGCATCCCATTAATCTCTAATAATTCTTATTTGTTATTTGAGTTCAAAGTATTTACTAATAAATTAAACAAATTTAGCTACTTTTCATTGAGCTGATATTATTTTAAGCCAATATTTTATCAATCTTAGGCTAATACAAGTCATTCAAGGGTTCATAATTTAGGCTGTTCCCTTGGAACATTTTGACTTATTCATTTAAAAAATTGAATTACATATGCTCATTTTGTTTTTATTTGTCTCTGGTTTGATTATATGTGTTATACTAGAACTCATTGTGTTAGCTGAAAAGTAAAGTGTCTTTGATTAGAGTTTTATTAATAAAATAATCATTTGTAAACTTTTCGTCAATATCCCCATAGAGTAAGGGGTCTTCTATGTTTGAAATAGGCTTTTCAGGATTAAATAAGTAAATGAGAATTCTTACTTATAACTTATGTAGCATTAAATAACATATAATACATTTCATTTACATCTGTCCTCTAATTATGAAGATTACCATAAAAAGTGAAATTATGATATAATTGTTCTTATTGGAGCTTCATGTGATTGCAAATGTCGCTCTCTTGGTAAATTCCATTATCTTTATAGATATCAATCATCTATTAATTTGATCTATTTCCTCAACTCCATCATATTAAGAAATTAAAGTGCGATGTATAAGGTAAAAGTTATATATCATAATAATTTTCTTATTCAATTGCGAAATCTTCATTCAATATCTTATCATATTCTTCATCTCATAAATTATTATTATAATAAAACTTTATTAATAAATTTTGGCTCAAATTATTTGGTCTTTAGCCTTAGTTTATTGCAAATCTCCAGAGCTATCACCTCTTTCTTAGCTCATTTTAAAATATCATCATTTACTGCATATCTTAAATTAAAATTGAAATATTTAAAGACTTTCTAATTCTACTATAATTACTATAGGTCACTCTGTCATTTTATAATTTCCTAATTTTCAATTGTTTTAATTTAAGAGTTTAATTATAAATTTGAAATTATAAATATACATTTCTGATACTTAATAATATATTTTCAACATTATATTAAAAGGATTTGATGATCAATATTGATTATTAATATTAACTTTAAATGTAATTAAATTAAATATAGAAGATAAAAGCTATAATAAATTAAAACAAAGCAACTCATTCAAAACAAAATAATATATTGTACACTAAAAAGTAACATACAATTAAAGTTCCTAAATTATTGAATAATAAGTAAAATATATTAATTACCTCAAATATCAGGGTTACATAGTAACGATTAAATTGCTGAGGGTAAAAGTATGATGAATATGCAATTCTAAAATTAAGTGGATATGAAGCAATATAATTGAAAATTTAAACACCTAAGACTTTATTGTATTAAATAAGAAAACGCTCAATAATTCGAGGAGAAGAAGTTAAATAAATAAATTGAGATAGTCCAGATAAGTTACATTTGAGCAATTAAATTCCAAAACATCAATTAAAGAGATTGGGTGTATGCATTTGGAATTTTGAAAAATTCCTGATTGATGAAAAATGTTACAGATAAAGATCTGGAACTCCAGTTCTAAATCTAGAATATTTTTAATTATATTTTCACTTCAATTCTATGTTTGCTTAGAGAAAATAATAAATTAATTTAAAGAGGATAACTTGTTCAACATTTACAATATGCATAAATAAAATTATTTCAATAATTTAATTATAAATATAAGAAATATAAGTGCATGAGTTAATATAAAAAATTTAATAATAAAACTATTTAATTTAGTACATTAAATGCAATAATTTTGAAATGTATAAATACTATATATTCAATAAATATCTTTATTTGTTACTACCTAGATCCCCCCCCCAGGGTACCCATCGCCCCTCCCACCCCCCCCCATACCCACCCATATACCCCCCCATCCCCCACCCCCATTAAAATATTTCATTTCATATCAAATTTTATATCTAAAGGGTCGAAATCGATCTCCTTCTTGACATCTCGACATCATAGACCCTATTATATATATATATATAAAATATCATCTTGACGTCATAAACCCTATTTTTTATATATAAAATATCATTATAAATTCAAATTACTATATTTACAATATAGAAATTTGAATCATATGAATTTTATGCTTTATCAAGTTTCAGGATGTTCGTCTACCTTATAACACTATTCATTATGAGATATAAAATGAAAAAAGATTTTCATTAAAAAATATTTTTTTTTATTTAATACTATAATTATAAATAAATAATAATAATAATTAATCCTCATGGGGGGCTCAAGGCCCCCCAGATGAATATATACGTTAAGTATATGTAAGGGACTTGCCCTTTTATATAATATTTTTAATATAATCTTAAACAATCTCAAATTTGTCCTTTGTCTGTCATTTCATTCATTATGTCATGTAATTCATTCGGGAATTACGATGATGTTCTCTCTTTCACTGTGTGTCTCTCCAACTAGTAAATATAGATTTGTTCTTTCTGGAACTATGTAATCTATATTGATAACTCAACTGCTTCTTCTGCAGGAGTTCTATAGTGTCTATCTGCATAGACTGTGAAGCTGATGTATTGTGCCTGCTATTGTTGAATGCCTTGACTGTTTATCATGTAGTCGAAAATTTTTTCCATACAAGTTTATTTGTCGCATTTTGGGCACCATTAGTTTTTATTCTTAAGGTATGAGAGGTTTGCCATTTTTATTATTAGTTACTATTTAATTTTTAATTATAAATCCTTTTAGTATTAAATACTTTATATTATTATGTATGTGATAAATCTCAAATTCTATTGGTTAGTATCAAGATTATTATATTGTATCTAAGGGGTTTTGGGGTTTTGAGATTATGTGAGAACCCAGCGGAGCTGGTAAAAGTAACTTAAATTATTGTGGCATGGCTGATGCTTAGTTGTTGTGTGGTCCTATTGATTACTTGGTATTAAATAGTAGTGTTCAAGATAGTTTGAGTGTTCGATATGTTTCCTTATTCAGTATCAAGTTTATGTTTTGGGTGATTCTCCAATACCTTTATGTATTTTGGTGATTCTTCAAATATCTTTTGATCTTTTGGTTTATTCATGAATGATTCCTTAATTTTTCCTTTTGGGGTGATTCCAGGTATATCTTTGCATCTGAGAGTGATTCCTCTAATATCATGATTTAGATGGGAGTGTCAGAGACTTCTTAATGGAGTCTACTTAAGTTTTAGGAAGAATTCTTCCTTGCTACTTTGC
>ARYC01006600.1:0-27216 GCA_000711775.1 Oxytricha trifallax
TAAGAGCAAGCAGACAGCAAGTAAGTATTTTGGGCCTAACTTTTCATACGATCCACCTGGTGAAGCGGCTTTCGCAGATTCTGAAAGCAATGACCAAGACAGACGTCAACAAGCTCTGGGCTTTCAGCGTGAAGCAGTGGTGCAGCACCATTAAGCATGGATTTGTGTGAAGTTGAGCTAATGATGATGAGTTGAGGAGCTGGAGCAATATAACTGACCAATACAACCATAGACAGCACTTGAATCCTCAAATTTATTGATTAAAAGCCCCCTTATTACATATCACACTTTTAAGTTTTAATTTTAACTAATCAAACCAAAAATCCAAAAACCTCTCTCATTTTCGCTCATTAAAATAGTCATTTTGGCTCCTCATCCACTAAAGCTATAGAATTTTATGCTCAAACAGTCGAGCAGGACTTGAAAGTTGGTGAGATGGGGGTTTTAAAACATGGAGAATACGATAGGGTCCTAAATTTGACAAAACACTGATCAAGCAAACGAATCTTGACCATTTATGGTGATTCCACTCTCGATCGATGAAATTTGGTCACAGATTTTGATAACAGTTGATGATTTTATCAAACAGAGAGTAAAATTTGCTTCTGGTCATTCAACTAGTGAATTTGACAAAAAATTTGAAGATCCTGCTTTATAATGGGCAATCTCACTTAAATTATCAATAAATCTAATACAATTAGCTATAAGTGTTAAAATAGATTCGAAAAGTAAAGTTGGTTAAAATTATAATAATAAATTTGATAATTAATTTATTTATACAATTTCCTATTTTTATCTATTTTAGCAATAATATTTTGTTTTTTATTTAAGTTACTTAGAAATTTTTAAAATATCTTAATTTACATAATTTCTGATGATCTTTATTTTTGTTTTTAAAATATTTTTTTATATTGTCTTTGCTATATATGATTAATAACTAGGATTAAAGATTAGAAAATAAAACATAACATAAAAAGTTATAAATTTAGTGATAAATTTATTTTCATCTGCTTTCAATTTATTATTTTAATGAATTGTTTTTTATACTATTGCAAAACAATCATGAAATTGTATACATAAAATAAAACAGCTGAAATGAATTGCGTAAAATAAAATTCTTTCTAAGTTTGGAAATAATTAGGAACTATTCCCGTTTTTGTCAGAGTTACAGATAATATATATATTAGGTATTTAGACTTTTTTTATATTATGCATTTTTATTTTTGAAATTTATTTAGCATTATCTTAAAATCTATGGTTAAAGTATAAATAAAAATGAGTAGGTATATATTTCAAATTCTTCTTTTTATTTTAAATAAAAAATATTAATTTAACAAGCTCAATTAGTAGCTTAAAATTTCTAAATGGAACCGCATACTTCCATTTAAGTAGTAATAGTCTATATTGTCAAACTAATGCATATTATAATGATATTTTTGCATTACCTACCTATTCAAGTATTGATAAATCAGGAGTAATGGCAAAAATTAAGTTGTTTTTCCAACACCAATAATTTTAAAACACTTTATTTAATATAATTTAAAAAAATCGAATATGTTTATTTAAGATTATAAAAATTCCTTATTTTTTTAGATTTATGAAAAATAATTCTACTTAATTTATACTAACCAAACAATTTAACCTTATGCATTCAAAAAATTCTCGTAGAATGATGATAATTATGTATAAAAAATGTAATTACATTTCAAATTTTCAATAAATAAGTTTGATTTAATGATTTATGTTCTATTGTATATTATATTTCGCATAATGTAAATAATCTAGATATATATATATATATATTATTTTTTTCGTATATATTTTCTGCAATTCATTTATTGACAAAACTTTTTTTAATTATTGTGTGCTCAAGAGCTATGACTAAATATCCAAAAATTTCAATCTAAAGTTATTTTAGTCCTAAAATTAATAACAATTTGTGTGAGTGTTAGGATTAACCTTCATCAGTTGCAATATAAGAGGGGTAGCTTTACCAGTTACAATTGAGGTGCTTTGATTGCCAGAGAAAAGCATTTAGCTCCATAAAATCACGTTAAGAGGAATTCTGTCAATACTTGATGAAGAACAATTTTTGAAATACAATTACCAAAATCAGGATTAGAGATGGTTCAAATAACCAGTTATGTTTTTATTAATATAAAGCCTTAGGCATCTTAGCTTGCAGAAGTCTGATTCTTTAAGTTCTTATCTTGTTTTGGTAACTCTTCTGAGAGTACTCATGTATCCCTTGAAAATCGTAAATGATTTATATCTAATATTTGAGGTGGAGTGTATTAGAAACTGAAACACTTTTTAATAGCTCAAGACGATTATACTTGTATGTGGCCTAGGTATTTTACCAGTAATCCGTCTCAATCAATTTAAGGAAGTTAAGAAAACTTATAATATTAGTTCTTAAATAGGACAATTAAAGGACACTATGCAAAATATTAATATAACACCTACATTATATATAAGTAATCAAAATTTAGTTAAAACTATTAAATTAAGAAATTGAGCTTAGTCATAGGAGTAGAGATCATGAAGATGACCTTTTTTGGTTCGCAAATCTTTTCAATATCTACTTGATATCCATTTAAGAAGAAATTGTTCACATTTGTTCTTCTTGACTAAAAATCTACGAACAGAGTGTTTTTGCTTTGTATAAGATTAGGACAATCTTATGTTTTACTAGCATTGAGTGGTGACCACATCCCTATTTTACATGATTAAGTGTATTGCACAGGAAGTAAAGCAGTATATCTTAAGGAAAAGCCCCAATTCATGCTATACTCCAATATTTTTCTGTTATACTCATTGCTCTTTACCTTGAGAGGAACCTCTTTCAATTAATACAACATTCAGGACATGAAAATATTGAGTGAAAAGTAGGAAGCTGAAGCTTCTGGATAAATATCCTGAAGCCTAATTTATGCTTACAATCTTTTTTTAATCTCACTGGTATAAGACTTGCAGTTTCAAAAGAAACATTTTTATGCAAAGCTAAACAAAAGTGCTCAAATAATTTAAGTTCTATTTATCATTTAGAAATTATAAAATTGTATAACTTTAAGATTACTTTTCTTACGGATAGTTCAGTTAATCTTTCGTAGTATATAATTTTATAATTTAAAAATAAATTTATTTAATAAGATTTTCTAAAATAATTAATAGTAATATAATAGATAAATAATTTAGAAAAAATTCAATTAATTATTCTAAGAAATCAATTTAGCTTGCATGAAGATAATCTAAATGCTTTAAACTAATAGAAAAATATTTTGCAAATAAAGTTTATTTTTCGAAATTTCAGAATTTTCACATATATCTACATTTGTTTGATGTTAGAATTACAATCAATAAATTATTATTTACATGATAACAAATTTAAAATTTACAATTTTTGCTATTTTAGAGGAAGTGAAATTATGAAATTTAAATATGAAAAGCTGATTTAATATCGAAAACAAAATTGTATACTAAAAAGTTAGATAAATATTTCAAATATTTTTAATTTTTAAGAGTTCTGTTAAAATCTTATTATATAATATAATTGTGTCTTAAATATAAAGAGTTAACATATCTATAATTTAAAAAATATGAAAAATTTCGTCGTATAAGTAGTACAACTTTATTTATCTAGAAAATATTTAGCTAAATTATTTAATTTAGATGAATTTATTTGCATTTAATTATTAAATTTATTAAGGATTGTTTGAGATTATCATAATTATAACGTTGCTCATAACATTTGATAGTAACTATAATTTATATCTAAAATTAAGATATTCGTAATTTATTTCATAATATGGAGGAATTTTTAATTAATTAATGTCATTCTCGTATTTTTACTAATTTTATTTCTAAGGGTTTTGGGATTAATATTTAAAAAAATAGCTAAAGTCCCATTTAGAATAATTGCATTATTTAACTCTTACTTTAATGAATTCATCATTCACTCTTATATCCTATATTAAACAAATTTGTCATTAACATGTTAAATTACCAAAATATAAATTATAAACGCTTATTAAAGTTGCTAAATTTTCATTAAATTTTAAATTAAATAATATAATATATAAAAATAAATAAATATATTTATAGCATAGTATATATAGAACATAAAACTTTTAATGAAATTATTCATTTATATTTATATCAACATTTACGTTATATATAAGAAAAAAAATGGTTTTACTTTTTTAACTGATTTGTTTTTAAATCTCAGTAATAATTATTTTTAATAAATAATGAGTCTTATTTTTTAGGCAATTCATATTTGAATTTTAGCATTAAATTGATAATCTATTGAATTTAATTTGATCTGCTTTCTTTTATAATTATATTCAAATGTTTAATTTTTATATGCTAATTAATATTTAAGAAATTATACAGAATTTTGCGTTGATATTTATTTAAATCAATTTTTTAATCAATTAATAAACAAAATATTGTGTTTTCATTTCCTAATAAACAACATTATCCAAAACACTTATCTTACCAATTAATCAAGTGAAACAATTCTCAAATAAAATACTTTATATATTTTTTATCTTCACAATTAATTTCGCTACTCTTCATTAATAATTTATTTTCCTTAAACTCCATCCTCTCAATTATATTATTCAAAGAATATTACTGTAAAATTTATTTATAAAAGAGTGTCTTTTACAGCTTTAATTTCATGTAATTGTTCCTGGTATCTGTTACTTTGCCTGTCTGCCTAAATTATAATTACTCTTATATTAAGAAGTTAAGAGTTTAGAGTTTCAATGAAGGGTCTGCAAAGTGCGACCAAATAAGCCACAAATGTGCAACTCATCTATTTAAAAGATATATTTACACTGACCATTTCGATTGAATTGTTAAAATAAACAATAAGTATAAATCATAGATAAATAACTTTATTCAAAGCAGATTATTCTTTTATTTTCATTTCAGCTAGTCAAATACTGTTATTTAACTTGCAAGAATTTATCACTGTTAGTCTTATTGTGCTGCTAGCTAATATGAATTTACTCTGATTCTATATAAGCCATTTTGGGAAGCAAAGTCAGTATAGCTTAATTGGTATCTTATCTGTTAATTTTGTTTTATCCTAATCGCTAATAAGTTATCGGTTAAATTATAAAAGAAATGCATAAATTAAAAATTCATAAAATTAATTGATATTAAAATATTTTATATATTTCATCTATAATTAGTAAAATATACTAATTAGAGTGATTAAAACAAGTTAAATGATAATTATGACCGGGTTTAAGTTGATAGTGGATGCCATTCATCAACTATAATTACGAATTTCGCATATGCTCAAAGCTAAATGGCTAATTCAACTGTTACTGGCTTTCTATGACATATTGTTGAATTGTTGAAGTAGATTTATATATTAATATTTGCTCTTCTTATCATCTTTATATCAGATTGATCCTCATATTCTTTAAATCATTACTTAAATTAAAAATAAGAAATAAGCTTTAAATCGTTAATACAATTCAATAAATTTACAATATTTATATATTTACTGAATCTTCTTTCATTAGATTTATTAAATTACATTTTAAATGTCTCTATATTTAAAAGTGCTATGTCAGATCGAACAAGTGGATTGCTATACTCATGCATAGACTTTTAAGATAACCTATAAAATTGTGTGTGAGTGAGGGATCTTTAAAGTAAATCGTAAACGAATTGTGTTTCATAGAGTGAAATTCAATTGCAATCCCAATCTAATCATTTGTTTTCATTATTTAATTTGCATTTAATTTTATATGTTAAATTTGTATAAAATAAATCTTAGTCGACATAAACACTTTTGTTTGCTATAGTAACCAAAATAACTCTTTAAACAGTGCTTCTTTATCTAAGAATAGCCGACTGCTATTCTAGGAATGCTTCTTTTTAATGTCATTTTTGAAAGTTTTATGTAGAAATTAGAAATATACAATTAGAATTAGTGTTTAGATATAATAGTTAAGCCATTTCTTCAGTTTCTTGTTTTTTACTATGTTGGGAGATCAAGTATCCAACAAGGATAGCTATGAATTATGATAAAATATTAAAAGAAAAATAATTATAAATTATTATAATTATTATTATTATTATTTATAATAATAACTTTCATAAATTAATGCTTTTATCTTCAAGTTTTGCAATTAATAATGCCCAATTCACTTGTTAATTAATATTAGAAATGAAAAGTCTGACTCAATATAAATAATTGTAATTTTTATAGATGATTATCTTGAATTCTTTTTACTAAATCTCTGAGACCTATTTTATGCAAATCATTGAATTTTTTAATTCATTTTGATTATATTTTGGCATTTATTAGCAATTTATGATTGATTAAGTGCAACTGCTTGAAATATAAAAAGAATATAGAATAAACTATATAAATTCTATATTTTATAATATAAATTATTATATTATAATATAAAGTAGTAATTTTATCAAGTTAATGCTACTGTGCCTAAATTTTATACTTACTAATCTAGTTAAATTTGCAATACTCATTAGTGAATTATTTCAATAAATAGCTTTAAACTTACTAAGAATTACATCGCAGTTATCTTCTTTTATTAAAGATTAATGTTGAAGTAAATTTCATCAATGATCAAGGTCCATAAATTTAGGTCTTTATAGAATATTTTGCTTTTATTTTAATTTTTTAAAATTAATAATTTATATTGATTTATGTGTGTGGTTAATTTATTATTAATGAAAGTTTTTAATACTATACTAAATAAATGCATGTGAAAGTTTCTTAAAATTATAAAATTTGAGAGTTTTAAATACTATATTTAATTAAATTCATTAAGAGTTTATTATTTACTAATAATATCATGTGAATAAGTGTTTTCAGTATTGAAAATTGTGTTTTTTCAAAACATTTATTCTAGTCAGAATATGGATAGGTAATTTAAAATTAATGATTTTATCACATTATCTTATTAATTTTATTGGATTTTCCTATTTTAAATAAAATATATGATAAATGCTTTAAAGTTCATCATTTTGAATCTTGAGTTTAGATTTAACCATGAAAATACTTCAATAGAATGAAATTATTTAATTTCAATATTTGCACACTTTTATCTTAAATTTTACTCTTTTCCAAAAGGTAAAATTTACAAAATAAGTAAATTGGAAAAGTAAAATTCTTAAATTTAAATGTTTTATTACACAATTTAATTCTAAGAATAGTTATTTTAGTAGTAAGCAGAATTTCGAAATGTCCTTTTAAATAATATTAATACTAGAACTTTTTATAAATATTACTTTCTAATTTTTCTAAACTCTTTTATTATTAAAAAATAATATCTAGCTCAAGCGACCATTTCATTATTATAGTTGTCTAATATACAAATTAATAATTATTTCTTCAAGTCAAATAAATTGATATTATTCAAAATAAAGATCCAATAAAGGTTATAAATTGATTCTAATTTTTGAAATATCCCATTAAGATGATTATGATGGATTGAGATTCAAAATAAGCTTTCTTAAATGTCCTAAATAAGTTAAATATAATGGTAAATTATAAAATTTATATTCCTTTTTAAAGTTTTTTTAACTAGATCTTCCTAATGATATGGTGAAAAATTTAGGAATACCCCTTAAATATTTAATAATTTGAGAATTTTATCTGGTTTTAATCATATATTTTTAACATTAAATGAAAATAATTCGCATTAATCACATTAGATACTTAATTGTATTTCTTTACTCTGTTTAAAAGGCATTTGCAACAATATCTTCGCCTTTATTTACATTTTCTAGCTTTCTAAATGCAACAATTTATCCTATTATATTGGCTCCTTTTTTCTTTTACTTACCTTCTTGAGATTGTACTTGCCCCATCAATTTATAAATGTCATTTAAACTCTATTAATTTTTGTTCTGGATCACTTAATTAGTTTGCCTATTGGTAATCTAGATGTTCAAATTAGAATAGTAATATAATTTAGTGTATCTGAGAATCTAGTTCATCAATTCAATTAAAAATGGATGGTTTAAATTCTAAAATAGAGAAGAATTATACTTAGTTTAATCTCTTTTTTAATAAAACTAATTTGTCTAGTTACCAATTGGAACATTGAGTAGTATAGCATTTTGACAAAAATTTATAGAAAATAGCATCGATTGTGTTAGCGATTTCTAAATGAGATGGTTTGCATTTAATATTGTCAATAAGTCAATTTATCTTGAATGTCACTTTATTAACCTTCTGATTTTCATTAATTTTTATATGTTAACATTATTATTAATTATAGTGTTAATAAACTATTAGAGTATTTGTTTCCTAGCTTAGTTTAACTATATATTAATATTGAGATTTTAAATTAAAGAGCTATATTATTAAGCGAGTTTAATTAAAATGGGGAGACAGTTAAAATTAAATCAATAAAAGAGATAAAATATAATTATGATCATCTCAATAAACATGAGTTAAGATCAAACAGTCACTAATTTGAATTATTTTTGGATAGATCCTTAATTAAATTTAATTAACTAATCAACTAACTAAAAATGGAATTTTTGCTTTTTCTCATCTTTTCTGAATTTTTTATTTTTGTTCATCAATCAAGTAGATGCTGTAGCTGATCTTCAAGTTTTTTCATAATTTTCATAGATATCTTCAGGGTATCTTCCTCAAAAAAATTAAAGTGTGGAGAAGTGTGGAGTCCAACATCAACAAAAACAGTAGTAATAGCACTAATAATCTCAAAATCAAGCATTATTATGAGTCTGGGATTTTTTCAAAAACATCTTGTTTTTCTAAAATTCATAGATGTGATGCTCTAATGTTGAAGATGATGTTGATGAAAACTAAGAAAAAATCAGTGATCTAAAATTTTGAAATTCTCTAGAATTTCAACCAGACTCATAATAATGCTTGATTTTGAGAATATTAGTGCTATAATTACTGTTTTTGTGGATGCTGGACTCCACACTCTCCACACTTAAAAATTTTTGAGGAAGATATCCTGAAGATATCTATGAAAATTATGAAAAAACTTGAAGATCAGCTACAGCATCTACTTGATCGATGAACAAAAATAAAAAAAATCAGAAAAGATGAGAAAAAAGCAAAAATTCAATTTTTAGTTAGATGATTAGTTAATTAAATTTAAATAAGGATCTATTCAAACATAATTCAAATTAGTGACTGTTTGATCTTAACCATGTTTATTGAGATGATCATAATTATATTTTATCTCTTTTATTGATTTAATTTTAACTGTCTCCCCATTTTAATTATACTCGCTTAATATTACAAGTATTGCTACTTTTACAAAAGTATGTAAAACTGTTTTATCTTGAAGGCTCCTCTTGATTAATTATTCCAATTACTTTCATTAGTAAACTTTAAATTTAATTTTTCGAAAATCCCTCATTCTAAACTTCACACACAAATTATAGAATGAGGATTATTTTTTACCAAGTCTTATAATGAGTTTACTATTATATCCATCGCTAAATAGATAAAGATATCTATTATTATTAACTAAAACTATAAATAATTATTAATGTGTAGCGTTTTAGCAATCATCTTTCATTTTAAAGAAATGAATCATTTGAGTAACTAATTGTTTGAAATATTCTCTAAAACTCCATACTCCTTCGTTCAATAAAATATTCTTTGAATTCATGCTACTTGATTGCAACATTGAGGAGATATTTTTAATATTGGCAAAATATATATAAATTGTAACTTACTACCTTTTTTATTATGATTGTCTTCAGTGTTATAATTATTTTTTATATTTTAATATTTAAAAATCATAAATATGTTTAAGTTATGCGAAATCAAATGATTTGTTGAATCCATAATGCAATGAATAGTGTCATTTTGATGGTGATAAATCAAATACATTTCTAAAAAAATCTGATAGACAAAGTAATAATTAATATTTGGTAAATATTACTGATTTTTATGACAAAGTAGTTGAATTATCCTAAAAAATTGGGGAAAATAACTTTAAAATATCAAAATTTGTGGATTAATAAAATAAATAAATTAAATTGATCTCTTAAGTTAAAATAATCTTTGTTTAACTTAATTATACTAACAAAACTTATAATCTTTTTTCTTAATAAATCAATCCTTTCTTGGTATAATAATGTGAAAAATTTTTAGAAAAATGAATATTTAAACTATTATAGACAGCATTAAAGTAAAAGTGGTAAGGGAATAATAATTAATTAGGATTTATATGCTTATGTATTTTCTTCACTTTCACTACTAGATAATTTTTATAATTATTTAAGAGTAAAATTATAGATATTTTTAATTATTAACTGCTCTAGCCAAAACTATCACTTGAATAAATTAATCTGTATTTTGAAAATTGAACTTTATCACATTTAAAATTCATGTTAGAAGGCAAAAGAAGGAATAGTTTTGAAGAGAATTATAATTTCTACTACAAAATCTCAAACCATACGAATTTATTCATTCACAATATATGTACATAGGAGGCATGATTGGTAATTATGGGTTATCCAAATATTTTCGAAATTAAGTTTTAAAGATATTGAACATTTCAAATTGATAATACTCTTGAAATGAGAATGGGGGAGTAGATTAATATTTAAAAAATCCTACAACTATATAAATTTTATAGGCAATTCGATTAAAAATATTTTTTTTTATTCATTAATAGTGATTATTATTTCTATTAAGATAATTGTTAATCCTTTAATTATCATTCTAGTATTCTTAATTTAAAATTAAAGTTTTATAATCTTATCATATCTATCATTATATTCAAACATCTTATGAAATGAAGTAAATAATTAAAGCTAATACAAATAAATCAACCTATTAACAATAAAAAGTTGTAATTTCAAGAATAATCATAAATTATATATATTACTATTGATAAATTAATTTCAAAATGTAAATAACAATAATAATATCGTAATAATTTAGAGTTATAATAATTTCTCAACCTAATATATTAGAAAAGGAAATTTTAAGTTGTGGCAAATCAACAGAATGCAAAATTATTGAAAATATTAAACTAAGCGATATAATTATCATTAAACAAAAACAAATAATAAATTGAATCTTAGTATTCTTGATCATATAGAGTAAGAATAGCATGATAGGTTTTTAAAAAAATGAGGGAAAATAAGTTTATTATCTAGAATTTAAAGTTTCAAATAAAAAAATCTAAGAACATATTATGTTATGCATAAAAAGTGACAAAATATATAAAAGCTTAGAGATTCAATTAAATTTAATATGATAAAAATATTTCTTTTGCTAGTATTCTCAAAGAAAACAATAAATTGTTGTCTAAATTAATGTAAAGTCCAATCAAATTATCTAATAATTTGACAATTTATTTTTTATAGTATAATATTATTATTATTAAAATAGAATTGAAATGGAAATTTTAGAGGAATGCAATAAAACATTTAAATATATTAATTATAACTGGCACTAATTTACTATGTTCTTAATCGTAATTTGATTTAGTACACTTTTAATATTAAAGATGTCTTTTAATTATTAATTATAACCAAATTATACATTTTACATTGTACAGTTTTAGAATTTTAGTTTTTTTTATATTAAGGCGTACTAAATCATTGTACATTGTACATTGTACAGTTTGAAAAATAGTTTTTTTTTAAATCAGATTGTACAGAATGAAAAGTGATTAATAATTATTAGGAACTTTAATTATAATAAATGCTGATATACTTTCATTGTTTGCATAGAGTCTCCTTAGCTTAACTTTGCCCAATAGCTAGAAGACAAATTAGAGACTGGTCAATTTCTTATACCCGAGGTAATCTGTACCGCTAAAGTAGTTCTTGCAGAGTCCAAGACTATCTTGCTTTAACTGTATCAATAAGTACGATCTTCTCGACTACTCTATAGTACTGTGGAAGATGAGTGAATGGTCAAACCTCGGAGTTAAATCGGACATCTCTCTCTCTACGCCTGTGTGAATCTGTTTCTCGTCTTCAGCTTTGATCTCAAATACTAATGTGTGGCGCTCGTTGATTTTCATTTCATCCTAATGACTAGGTAGTCTTTCCATCCTGCAAATATCGTATTCTTATTGATCTCAGAACTGCTCTCTTTAAAACCTCTCTGTGCCATCCATTTATATACTTAAAGCATTTATTATAATTAAAGTTCCTAATAATTATTAATCACTTTTCATTCTGTACAATCTGATTTAAAAAAAAACTATTTTTAAAACTGTACAAAGTACAATGTACAATGATTTAGTACGCCTTAATATAAAAAAAACTAAAATTCTAAAACTGTACAATGTACAATGTATAATTTGGTTATAATTAATAATTAAAAGATATCTTTAATATTAAAAGTGTACTAAATCAAATTACGATTAAGAACATAGTAAATTAGTGCCAGTTATAATTAATATATTTAAATGTTTTATTGCATTCCTCTAAAATTTCCATTTCAATTCTATTTTAATAATATTAACTCACTGATATTAAAGGACTATAGATATGATTTTGAGTTAATTAAATTGATTGTAGTTAATATATAATTACTTATGAGTTGTAGTAATGCATGACTTCTGGTATTTAAATAAATAAATAAAACAGTAAAATCATTTGTGATAAGATCATTGCATAAATTTTAATAAACTTTTAAATTCTAAATTTTCATTTTTACTTGCTAATTTTTCTTATTTAAAAAAAAAACATGATTATAATGGGAATCAAACATAATAATATTTAGTTTTAAGTTCTCTTTTTGTCAATTCTTATCACTATTCAAATAATATAGTTTTACTCTCATTAATCTCTTTTAAATATGCATACTGATATATCAAAATTTTTATGTTTGTTGGAAATATCTTTGATAATACAAAATAAAAGCATAAAAATAAAAAAAATACCTAAGAGAATTCCTCTAATTAAAAGGAGAAAAAATAATAATATTTTAGAGCATCAACAAAGAGATAGAGAGAAAAGTGCATTCTATAAAATGAGGATGAATTAAAAACAATCATAGATATAAATTGAAGAATTTTAGATTAACATTCAAATCGAAAGAGGTAAGCACATGAAATGTAAAAAACTTTGAATTATTTTAGAATAAATTTATGAATATTAATGATCAAAATATAAAAATTAACTTATATATCACTTAATTTAAGAAACTTTCTTATTTATCAATTTTTTTTGCTAAATTTTTATAATTGGGTTTTATTTAAAACACTGCAAAATATTTAAATTACATATTATAAATTACTAGGGCTGAGAAAAATTACTATGAGAATCCCTGTTAAAATTTTACATATTTCCTTAATCTAAACAGCTTCACCCATTGTGTCCTTTCTTTCATTTTTAATTTATTACTTCTTATTCTACTTCTCTCTGTTTTTGTTATCTTTTCTATCTTATTCACCTTAAGGTTAGGGTGATTTTTCAATTTTATCGAAGATATAATCTACCACTAAAAGAAATATGATATTAGAACTGTTTGGTTCCTACCTAGTTCTTCAAAGACTCTATTTGCCTGCTGACATTCCCTCTCTAACTCTGTTTGCTAATAATTTATCCGAACTTTGTAATTCAAATTATCGCTTAATAACCATTGCTATTTATAACGAACCCATTTTAACTTCTGCATAGTTTTAAATCATCAACTCTTATTTGTTGACATTTTTTCCATATGATTTCTTCCCAAATAACGAAGCATTGTTTGCCATTACCATCCTGGTTTCTCTGATTTCAATGTTTAACACAATGTAAAATCATTATATTCTCAACTAATCCCTCTCAAATAATTCCCATATTTATTAATTAAATCATCTTAAATATTTGAAATTATTAATGATATTATATAGAATACTTATTTATTTATTTTAAAGCCCTAAAAAGCAATAACCTAGAAAAAAAGACTAATCATGAGATATCTACAGCAAAGAGATCGATTAAAACAGCTTCATAGCAGAAGATGTTGCTTGTCAATTAAAATGGAATCGTAGGGTATCGGTAAAGAGTTTAATCAAGTCTAATACAGAGGCTACTGCATTTAACTCGCATTAGAAAATAAAAAGGCTGAAGGAGTTTCTGACCTTTTTAGTATTTGGGGTTTTATACTTATAAAAATGAATCTGTAATTAATGATATTTCCTCTATCACACTAAAAGATTTAAAGTAGATTAATGAGTAATGCTAAGATAATTTCCAAATTATTAAATATAATTTTCTTCATTGTCCTAGAAAGATTTTAGAATAAAAATATTACCCTAAAAAATGAAATTCAGTGTAGGCAATGCCTCAATTTTCAAATAATTAAAATATTTCATTATGGCCATCTCAACTTGGTAGTGTTATTACTTAATTAATGTAAATGCAGCTAAAAAATTAGCTAAAATAGATTATTTTTGGTGAAATTATTTAGTAAATCAACTTTGAACATTCCTTTTTAATTATATTAATTTATTTATATAATTAGGGACTCTACCGCAAAACAGCTTAAATGCGGTAAAGTACCTAATTATATAAATAAATTAATATAATTAAAAAGGAATGTTCAAAGTTGATTTACTAAATAATTTCACCAAAAATAATCTATTTTAGCTAAATGTCTATTAAAAAATATTATACTCAAATAAAAATTTGAGGGTATTATGAAAAAGAGTCAGTCCCTCAACTCTATAGTATAGATATATACTCTATAGTATAGTTATTCAAATATATTAAGTATCCATAATTAAATTTAATATGAATATAATAGAATAAAGATTTTATACATGAAAATAAAAGGACCATCAAGACAACAATATTATTAAGGTAGAATTTTTGAGAGCAGAGTTTTAATTTTGATTAAATATTTAAGTTCAAACCTTAATGGTAGAAAATTTTCAGCAGATTTTGTCATATTTAGATTCCAATAGATACGACTCTATTTCTAAGATTGTGACTCTTGGCAATTTTCTCAAGCATGAATCCATCTGGACAGAAACTTTCAGCAAGAGCATAGTGTTCATCAGGCTTTTAAGATGCCTCTAATATGTGCAGCAACAACATTGGGGACTTTAAAATTTTCCTTTCTTATCTTATAATCCTCTTACCAAAAATATATGACTTCTCAAGATGTGTGCCTATTGCTTAGCAAGTTTCAGATCCCTCTTTTCGTTTTTTAAATGCTTTTGCCATTATAAATTCGTCAATAAACTACAAATAAGATGATCAAAATAATTTAATAGCTTAAACACATCCTGGTTTTAGCATTTAAAATTTAGCGGTTCTCTTTTTTGTCATTTATGACATTAATATTAAAAGGTATTCTTTTAAAATTTATTTTATGAGATTTATAATATATCTATTAAAAAGTGGAATGATCGTTTTAAACTTTCTACTGAATTTTTTAACCAAATTCTTCCATAGGTAGTCTTTAAGTCTTGATCCAACTCTTTCCTGTGGCCATATCAATTCTCTCCAATCTTCCATGAAAGTTGAGTCTACCATATAAAAGGTATTGATTTTTTATTTTAAAGTTTATTCCTTCATTTAGATTTTTTTGCAAAATGATGTATCTCCCTATTTCACATGATCTTTATTTTGGATTTGATTAATTAAACTTTAACTTCAACTGATAAATTAATATTTTAGTGATAAGGTCTCTACCTTAAAGTCTTTTTATTACTATGATGCCTTTAAATACTTAGGTTATTTTAAACAACTAACCATTTGAAAGAGACATTTATTTGTATATTAACATAGTATTTAGACAAGATTTTTATACCGTTTCAATAACATGCAATTAATTCTGGATAATTATTTATTCTTATGAAACTTTGATATATTTAATATACATATCACCAAGATAACATTGCTGTAATAGTTACATGATTACTGGGGACTGATTCAACTTTACAGCCATGGATTAGGTCAGTCAACAGATCATTATGATTCTATAATATTTTTTTTGCAAATATTATTTTATATATTCTTCACCGAAGGGTAACTTCAATAGTGTAGTTAAGTATTCTCTTGGCTGATGCTTGCGAAGCTTTTGGCCTAATGGGACTAAGAGGATCTTTCTTGATATTGATTAATAACTTTTTTTACGAATCTTAGAATATCACTGGATCTATTAAGGACTTGAATTCCTGCAGTTTGAGGGCCTCGCTAATGTTATACTTATACCTAGGGAAATCCTCCTTATCAATATCAATAGGTATGAAAAATGACTACTTGAACTTGAAAGTGTCTTCCATTTTTGCACCCTTGTACTTTGTGATAGGATTTTCATGTTTATTTCTTCAATTAATCCCTCACTTTTCCCCCTAGTTTTTGTTGCTTAATGGAGATATATTTCTCCAACCTCAATAGAATTATTTATGCATCCTTATTTCCATCGACTTAGTTTTCTTTCATGATTATTTATCGCTATTTATGATATAATGAGTATTTTATTATAAAATATTAATTATATATATTTAAAATTTCAATATAAACCTTGATAAATTTAATTGCTTTCTTAATTCAAACTTTAAGTCCTTATGTTCTTTTATAGCCATAAACTCGAGCTTTTCTTGAGATAGTTCTGTTAAGAGTTATAGCTTTTTCACTTCAGCAACAACGATATCATAAATGCTCCTTTAATTTTTTGTGAATGTATGATGACATTCATATATTATGAATGGGGCGACCTTGTCTTATGGGTGCAAGTCAATGAGTCATGCTACTATTTAAATTTAACTCAAAAGGAAATGTGATTCTTTATTATTTTTTACAAAAACTCTTGGCACTAATGATTTTAATATCTATTATCAAACTAAACTTTCAGAAAAACATTGGAATATAATAAAAAGTAAATAGCGGAAAAAAGGTGCTATCCAAGGTTGATGGGAGTAATTTAAGAAACTAAATAGGCAATATCGCCATTTAAATAGAAATTAAATTCAATATTGTCAAACAGATAATTTTTAAGAATTAAATCATTTCATTGTTTGTAGAAAAATCTAACACATAATAAGAAGAAAATTTAAAGATGACTCTAAATATGTTAATTGAGAATTATGAAACAAGGTATAATATACGAAGGATAATTAGGATAAAAATTTTAAACCATATTCATACTGGTGAAGTTAATACCTAATAAGGATTGATTATTTTCTTTTAATTTACGCTTAAAATTCAACCTTGCTAAAAGATATTTGTAGTGGGAAAAGAAGTACTAAAACACAGCTACCATAATCTTGACAATCAAATCCCATTAATTAAATAAGTGGCTAATATTTATAAAAATTGAATTTATTTAATAATTTAGCGGTTAAATATATATTTGTTTAATAAATTATTGAATATTTTTATAATTTACAATACTTGTTTGTTTTTTTATCTTAAAAATATTCAAATTATAAATATCATTGTGTTAGAATATTTTTAACTATATAATAGCAACAATAATCTTTAGTATTTTAAAGAAAAAAATCGAATTAATCACTTTTATTTTAAGGAATGTATTATGTCAAATCTGAAACATTATTTATGTTTATAAAAATTTAATTGTGATTGAATAAAATTAATATAAGTAATAACTTTAATGTGTTTAAATGGAATATATTCTCTAATTTTCCCATTAATTTAAATTAATAAAGATTAATGCCACCCTAAAGTAGAATCAATAGACCTATAGCTACGAGATTTCTTTGCAAATAATATATATGGAATTCGCATTAAAGTCAAATTCGGGATTTGCAGTTATTGTGTAATTGTCCAGATCTGAATATACTGTTCTGGATATATATATATATATATATATATATATTTGAGTAAAGATTGTTGCAATATAGACTGAGAGAAATGCATTCAGAATGAGTGGTAAGTCTATTAGAAATTTGAAGTCAATCATGGACGAAAATATGTGACTTAATAAGTAGAATAATATTTATCAATCCTGGATGATATTGGCGTAATAACTTTTAGAATTAATGAAATACGTTCTAATTCAACAAGCGTCAAATTAATTAACCAAGATTGTTTTAGCTTAGCGAGCCATAAAATTATAAATAATTATTTAATCCGTATTTTTTCTGCAAATGTGATAAGCTTGGATATTTATAATTATAGTTAATTATAACTTTTGTACTCGATATTGAAATATGCAATAAATTACCATTTTTAATAAAGAAGTATTAATTATATTATTCTAGGCGTTTTTCTACCATATTATTATAATCAATCTGTATATCGATCTAAATAGCTACTATTTTAATAATTCGATGATAAATTGTAAAAATAATTATTAAATAAGCAGAATTTTATCTTATCAATCCTATTGGTATTTACCAGTGTAATTTTCCTGTTAGTTTATTTTTTTAATTTTCTCTTTGTTTAATTTTTCCAATATTGGATTTATAAATATGAAGGAAATTAATAAATGTAATCAAAAACTCAATGTATATATTGAAAAATATTGTTAGAAATCTAAAATAGGTAGAGATAGAGTATTCAATTGAAAAGAAACTAACAGAATAAATAATTTTAATAATTTTGTAGTCCTCTTAATTAATCCACAGATGAACAGGCAAATCGCAGGGTCAAACAAAGAAAGGATTTAAACAACTTTTAAATTAATCATGATGATGATGAAGATGAAACACTTTATTAGACATTTTCATTTTTAATTTTATTATTAATAAGTATTCTAACTAATAAAATTTAATTTTATTCTTATTTAACTAAATTTCCATATTAAAAATTATGATTAAATTTGGCATTTAAGTAACTATTTTAATTAACACCATGATTTTGCCATTATTTTATTGTATTAAAAAGAATTGTTCTTAAATTGCATAATTCGATAAAAATGACTTCATTTGGCAACAAATGTTAAGTGAATTGCTTTATTTATTTTTTAAAAAGATAAATCATTTTACCCTAAAGTTCCTTTTTTGAGAGAATATATATTTTAAAGTATATGCTTTATTAAAGATTTCATTAAGTATCACATTTTAAAATATTTCGTATAGAATTATTCTCTTACTTTTTAATTAAATTTATACTATTTAAGATGGCATAAGAATTTATTCTTAATAAAGGTGCAAAATTGGATTAACAAAGAATAATTAAAAATTGAAACAAACATTCATGATCATAACAGAATAAAGTTCTCAAATATGACTAATCAATCAATTTATAGATTATGATGGATATTATCAAGAAAAAGGTTGATTTTATAGTTTGAAAATAAGTTAAAAACTTATTTTAATTCTCTAATATGATACATAATCCATAGATTATAAATATTTAATTAAAAAAACTATGAGTTAAATTGTCAAAATTATCTCAAGATTTACTAAAATAACCTTTTCTTATAATTTGTGTTCATTAATGCATCATTATTTTTGAATTCTAGTTATTCTCAGGAGTGCAAGGATTTATTTAATTTTTAAGAATAATTTACATTTAATTAAATTCTCTTTTGATTATTAGAATTTTAATTTAATAATTAATTTATTTACAAAAAATTCTTCACCTTTAATTTAATAATGTCAGGCATGTATACGTCAAAATAATCATTAACTTCCATATTAGTTTCGTTGAATTTTTTTTAAAATATTTAATAATTTAATTGATATAATTTAATTTATTTTATATTATTTAATTTAATTTATATTGCATACTTTTCAATAAATTTATTTAAAACTAGCAATTCTTAAGGAAATTGATGAATATATATACTTTTAATTCCTTTGTTCTAGTTAATTAAATTATATGCAAATATAAATCTACATTTAAATTCATAAATTTGAAGAATTATAAATTAATTTCAATCATAAAATAAGCTTTTTACTAATACCTTATCTTTATCTCTAAAAATAATAATTTTTAAAAGCAATAATATAAAAATGTGTTATCTAAAGATTAATAAACCAAAGCAAACTAAAATAGCGTTTTATTGGGATTTCTAAGAAATCTCTGAAAACTCATAGTTTTTTTTAATTTTATTAAGAATAAATTAACAAACAATGTTTGTGAGTAGTAATATGAACATAACAAAATATTAAAAGACATAGCGAAACAAGTATAAGTATAAATAAATATACTATAAAAACTTATATGTTATTTTTTAGAGTTAGAGCACATGAAATAACAAAGACCATCTGTAACAGTAAGATCAACCGCTGCTGCAAATTGCAAAAAGTAAAGACCAACATCATCACAATAGGGGAGGAGAAAATAAAATTAAAGAATGTAAGGTTAGAGACATCTAGCTATAAAAGCAAACAATAAAATAAATTGAAAATTAATAATGAACAGCATCCACTTTAGCAACCTATATAAAAATGAGTTAATATTATGTAGTTATAGAAAGTTAACGCTTTTTATTTTTATATTCAATCAAAGCTGAGTTGTTTTGGGGTTTTTAGCAATCATAATGGATATCAATTTTGAATGAACTCTTTGTAATTTTTTTGGATATTGAGTGCAAGTAGTCGTCCTTTTTTAAACTTTATATGGTAAGATAATTTATTTTGCTATGTAGATATGGTAAGTTTTCTATGAAGATTTAAGTTGGGATAAACTGATGATCATGCTTAAATATCTAAACTTATTGTGCATTGTTTACATATTTATTGTAATTAATTATTATGCCGTAGTCTTTGATGATTTCTTTGATTTCCTTTATGATCACACCAACATTTTTTTCTGGAACAGATAAAAAACTATATTATCCACGCATTTATTCATTTTCTTTCTTAATTAATCCTTATACTTTACTTCAAAAGTATTTATAGCAATTTCAATTTAAAAAAAACAAAGAAATGAGAGAGATTGTTTTTAATTATGAAACTATTTTATAGTAATTTTTATTTTTGTTGTATAAGTAGTAAGGTTTAGTAGATGCATCGATGTAGTCATAATCTTACCTCAGATGATTACTTAATTGCTTTTGTGGGAGTAACTTAGAAGTTCTGGCTAGAGTTCCTCACTCATCAATTTTCCTTATAAATATACAGATGTTTGATGTACTAGGTAATATATAGTGAGTTATCACTGAGAATTTCGTAATGGTGCAATTAAAAAATTTTAAATACTTTGGATTGGTTATAAATATTCCTGTTTTCATTCAAAAATTTCATATGCAAGACTTCAAAGATTCAATCATTTCTAATATCTAAATCAATTTAAAATTGGGGAAGTCTGAAGACTTTGGCGCGTATATCATAACAGCGTATTAGATTGTCAAGGACGACACTGCTATCGCTTCGGTTCTAGTTTAACTAAAAGAATGTCATAAATAGGGTAAATAAAAATAAATTTAATCCTTAATGAGTAAATCTATATGCATTTTATTATGCAAGGAAAATAACGATTGAGATGGATTGAGCTTTGGAATTCATTAGTTCCCTTGCCAACGCCGAATTTTGAATTTTTTAAAGAGCTTTTTCATTCTCAAAAATGTTGAGAGCGTTGAAGAAAAAACTTTATTTTTAGCACTGATTAAAGCATTTTCATCAATATAGTCTTAATCTGTAGTATATTATAGGAAATCTCTGTAGCTAGAGTAGCTCTCTTATAAAGAATACCTCAAGACAGCTTTAGAATTCTGCTGCTTCAACGTTTTTGCGCAAATTGTGTGGTTTTAAATATCTATAGTAATGGAGAACTTCTTAACTTCTATTATGGATTTCTCCTTGGAGGCTGAACTAGCATACTCAGAATGCATTTATTTCTGATATGTTTGGTACTATTGCTATATTATAAGAGAAGGTTATTTCTAGAAGTTGCTGTTTCTGCGTGTTAATATTATAGTTGCTTTTGCTGTTGAAATTCATTTTGTTTTATTCTACTTTTATAATATGATAAAATTACTTTCTTTTATATATTTTTATATAACTTTCTAATTTTTAATATATAATGAAAATTAAAAGATTATATTTTATATAATCAATATTTTATAAGGATTATTAATAACCTTAGGAAATAAAAAATATAATAACTTGCAAGAATAATGCAGCACAATATTTCGTGAGGACTAATCATAACATTTTCATTACCTTCTACCAATAAATTTTGATTGAATATTATTTATTTTGAATAAGGTAATAATCTAACTTTAAGCAAATGAAATTAAAATTTGTCGGTTGAACTTTATAAGATTTTACCTACTTTAGCTAATTAAATTTTAAATCTATATATTAATTAAATTTTACAAATAATTGAGAATCTTTGATTGTTGGGATTCTAAAAACAGCTATTTAAATTTTAAATTAAATTCTCTTCATTTTTAAAAGACTATAAATTCATTTTAAAAATCATCTGTTTGAGATAATAATGTTATAAATATTAATATAATATTATTTGTGTTGGTTATATTTTGTATAATTGCTTTTTAAAAAATATATTATAATTATAAAAAAAATATAACCATTTTATTATTTGTGAAAGAACTTAAAATAACTAAAACCTGAATTGAGATTACTTTTGATAAACAATTGATTTTAAACAATGAAATCAATAAATACAAGCGCAATTCAAAATAGCTGTTGCTTTAAAATCTATCAACTCATGTGGCATAAAATGTTGTTATAGAGTATTAATTAAAAATCTTTTTGATGATAATTTACAACTTATCAAATTTTAAGACCACTTCTAATTACCGTTATTTGTCTATAAATTTTTGTACGAAATATGTTTTTTTTTTAAGGTTCTGAAACCATATAAAAAAATAAGATGCTAACATTTTTTCTGAGATTTAAATATAGATTCATAAATTTATTATTTGCTATAGTACAATAATTTATAATTTTTCTAGAGATATTTTTAAATTAAATAAGATTCTTTAGCTATTAAATAATTATAAAACTTTAATATATTTTGAAGGTATTCATTCATTTTTATTAGTATATTATACGATCTTTGATTATTAAAATGCATCATATTTATTTTTTAGCTTGATAAGACTTTGATAATTCTGTAAGACAAAGAAAAAAAGTACAAAACTTAAAAATTATTTACTTGTACTATAATTTTAAGTGACTTATCGACTAATATTATCTAATAAATGTAGACTATTAACTTTTGATTAGTCTAGTGGTTATTAGATGAAAAGGTTTAATGAAAATATTTAAAAACTAATAAAATCAAAATATTATTCATCAAGACTACTATTGTGAGCACTTTTTAGTGTAACAAAGAGTATGACATAGTTAATTTATTATTAAAAATAAATAAAATCAAATTTTGAGGAAATCTGATTAAAATACCTAGCTTGCTTAAGCGCTTTAATAAAATTCTTTTAAATAATCTAAAATTTAAATAACCAACATAAATTTCATTAATTTTGGAATGAAGTTTCCTGGTTTATAGGATTTTTTCAAAGGTTAATTTTGAATTTAATATAATAATAAGAAATTATTTTTAGATAGAGACATAGAGACAAGTTAAACAATTTAAAAAATTTTAAAATATGGGTCTTTATTGCTTTTATATTTTAATAATAATAAATAAATTAAAAGTAGTTTAGATATTATTAAATTAAAATTGCGCGATTATAATTAATAACCATTAAGAAACACAAGAAAATAATAAAGTAAATATAAACGAGTCGTAGTTTATAAAAATATATTTTGTAAGTGAATGTGTCAAGTACCATTCAAGATCACAGAGATTATTATTTTACAAAAAAGTCTTAAAGACCAAGAAATTTGCCAAAAGCTATTATTAAAATTATAAGAAGCTGAAAATCTCTTGCACATCTTATTTTATTGTAAAATTAATCAAAGTATTAAATAATATTGAATTCTAAATACAATATAATTTTAAGGAATTTATATTTATTACTTTATATTTTAAAATATAAGAATACTCATTATAAAATAAAAATCGATTAATAAAATAGGTACTTAAAAATATATATTAGATGGCCAATTTAGAAAGATTAATAAATTTTTATTTAAATTTTTATGTAAAATGCTAAATATTAGTTTCGTTTAAGCAAATAACAAGTTAACTTATTTTTGAATATATAATTTAACATTTTATATAATTTTATTAAGTAAAATATAATAAATTGTATATATTTGAGCAAAAACAGCTAATTTTCCAAAACTTAAATTTTTTCTACTTTTAATTGAATTATCTAATTAAATAAGTTTTATGACATATTAATTTAATTGCAATTTAATAAAAATAAAATTTAATTTGTTCGTCATTATTTTATAAACTTAAATTTAGAATCATGAAATGATCTCTTTCAGCTTATTAAAATTTTAACAGTATGTTTAATTTATTTTTTTTAATAAATTATGCAATTTAGTACTACTAATTCATAATTATATCTAAGATGATCTTATCAATGACCAGAAGAGTTAAAGCAGGAAAAGGTTTCGGTAAAGTCGGATGAAAAGATTAATTAATTATATAAGTTAGTATAATTTGAGTTGTATTCCAAGGTTTTCTATTTTTTAGTTAAGTTTTATTTTTGTTTAAAAGAATAAAGTCATTCTTATAATGAAAATTATAAAGTATTAACTTACTCTATTTTAATAAACATAGCAATTTCTTAATAAATTCTTTACTATAAAAAAAGAAAAACTAAATTTAGCTGTTATATTTTATAATTCTAGCTGAAGAAATAAGTATTATGAAATTGCCAAATAGAACTTTGATTTAGATATAAAAACAAAATTATGTGCGTATGAAAAGTAAAAAATTTATTAACTTCTTAATTAGAAATGATTATTAGGACTATAAGTAAACAATGCTAAAGTAACATATATATTTATGTTTCTTTAATATTTATCCAATCATTTCCTTGAATTTTTTAGCAAATTATTATTCAATAATGTTTTATAATAGTAGTAAAATACTTGAAGGTAAAATTTATCAATGCGAATATAATAAGTGAGATAATTACCTTAAGTATAGTTCTATGAAACAGCTTTTTTTTAATAACTGGTCAATTGCTGTACCCCGCGATTCTTTCAATCTTGCCATCTATTATACTAATTCATCTTTCCACTTTCTTCTTAGTCGTCTATTGCTATTTATTGTTTCTATGTTCCCTCTTGGTTGTTCTTCTCGTGTCATCAGTGTTCTAGTGTTTTATATATAATAAAATTAACTATAGATTAATATGTATAAATTTTAAATATTAGATGAATTTTTTAATATTTTTTTGCATATTTTAATTAATGTAAGTTAATCTAAATTGGCATTTATATTCAAAACCCCAAAACCCTTTCAGTAGTTTGATTGAGTTTTTGATTGATAAAAGTAGACTATTAGTGCATTCTTTATTAGGGTTTTAATAGGGTTTATGTAGGGGTTTAATGTTTAAATATTAGTATTTTAAGTGAGTATATGCGAGGTTTGGGGTCAGTTTATGACAGTGACTATATAGATTTATTGTTTAAGTTGCGATATGGATGTGATGAATATAGTGAATAACTCAAGCCTGTTCTAAATTATACGTCTATAGCAAGGCTACTCCATAAATCTCCAGCAACTGTGAGGTCTCACTGTCTATTAGCATTGAATTTAAAGAGATAGCAGCTTAATTCTAAGCCTAAAAGACCTCTAAAATTTTAGCAGCATCATATTGAATATCTTATTAATGATAAGACTCTTAAATACTGGGCTCATTTCTCTCTAGCCTAGAGGGCTGTGATGTTTCATCGCCAATTTCCTGAGCTTCACATATCTGCTTAATCGATAGCTAACATATATAAAAAGAACGGAATATCTTACAAGACAGTCAATCGCATTAAGAGAGTGATTGACTTTAATGTTCCATTTTATAAGACTAATTTAAATTATATATTCGATTAAATGCAGAGGTCTTAAGAGCATAATATAAAGTTCATACACGCTGATGAAGCTGTATTTACATTCAATACCTTTATATCAAGGTCTTGGTACAAGAGGTATAGTAATATAGAAGTTTATGACTAAAAGGTTAAATTTAAACTCATGCTATTCTTGGAGGAATAAGTGAAGATAGTGGCCTCGAGACTTATGTTATTCACCCTCGTTCTATAAACACTGAATAATATATTAAGTTCTTGCAATAACTCAGAGATAAGTACGCTGACTAAGAGATTATTCTATTCGTTGATAACTTGTCAGTTCATAAAACTAAAGACACAAGGAAAGAATATGAAAGGCTAAACAAAACACCTCTATTTAATGCTCCTTACACCCTTAGTTCAATGGAATTGAATTATATTGGGGATTATTGAAAGGTCATTATAAGAAATTGCTGCTCTACCATCTGATGCATGATTTAAAGATAGATACAGTCGATTTTAATAAGAGTGATGCTAAGAGAGTCAGCGATGAGAAAGCTAAAGTATGCGCAAGAGAAGGGAGATTTTGTGTATATAAATAAGTTTTAGATTTAAACGAATGAATAAGTTCACATATTAAATTTGCCCGTAAAGGGATTTGGCTTCTCTTTCTTTTCTTCCTCTTAAGGCTTGCTTGGGCCCATGTTTCATCTCTTAGTCCCAACTCCTGCATCTATGTTCATCTCTTCTGGCTTTTATAAATCTTTGAAGAGCCTCTTACTCAATTATTGTTTTACTTGAGACTTTCTCTCTCTGTTTAATTTGCTGCGCTCTTTCATCAAGTATATAGCTGTACCAGGTTTTTCTATAAAGTTATAAGACTAAGCTTACTTGAGATGAAAGGATGCTTTTAAAGTTCCTACAGCCAGGTATCACTTATTTTAATACCTTGCTGCTCTTTTTCTTCAGGAGAGATGCTGTAGCGTTTCTTATGAGCTTCTTAAATAACTTCATTTAAGTACTCAGGTTTCAGAGTTGCAAGAACACCAAGGAAGAAGTTTCTCTCTGGCAACTTATTAGAGAGCTGTAGCTTTGATGGAAGGTAGAGAGCTACGACTGGATCACTCATAGCATCGTCATATAGGTTTGTCACTGATATTTCAGGGTAGTTAGGTATCTCTATCATCCTAATTTCATTAGACTTAAAAGCTTTTTTCTCTTCACTAAGTAAGGCTTTTTTAAGAATGAGATTTTAGTTCCCTCCTAAGTTGGCAAGAACAATCCAACTATAACGGATTTATTAATCTTACTTAAGAACTTACCTTGCTATACCAAATATCTATAAAGGTCCTCTTTACTTCGAAATTTTCCTATTAAATCTTGAGATTAAATTCTCTTCATTGCATCATTCATAGACTCCATCTTGCTTCCTCTTTCTAGAAATGTTAATGAAATT
>ARYC01006601.1:0-33557 GCA_000711775.1 Oxytricha trifallax
GTCACTGCTCTATTTTGACGTCATACGACGAATTAACAGTGAAATCATGCATTTTAAGTGATGGTCACGTGGTCACCGTGGTCACGGTCATGGTCACGAGGACCACTGAGGCAGTGTCCAAGTGAAAACGTTTCTGGTGAACTGAAGGTTGGCATGATCTCTTCCCTATTTTGACAATATTCGACGAATTAACAGTGAAATAATAAATTTTCAAGTGATCATTACGTGGTCATTATGGTAATGGTTATGTTTACCATGCTCATTGTCACATTGCTCAGGGTACCATGGTAACGAGGACCACGAAGGCAGAGTCCATGTTACCACGTATCTGCAGAGTTGACGATTTGTCATGGACACTGCTCTATTTTTTTGCGTCAATCCTTGAATTAACAGTGGATCTTATCATTTTCAAGTGATGGTCACGGTCATGGTCTCCATTGTCACGGTCATGGTTACGAGGAACACGGAGGCAGTGACCACGTTACCACTTATCTGGTGAGTTGAGGGTTGGTTATGGTCACTGCTCTATTTTGACTACATTCGACGAATTAACTGTGAAATCATGCATTTTCAAGTGATGGTCATATGGTCACCGTAGTCATGGTCAGGTTCCCAAAGTATATATTAATGGTCACTAGGATAACAGAGGCATTGATCACGTGACTGCGTATCTGGTGAATTGAGAGGTGGTAATAGTCACTGCTCTATTTTTTGACTTCATTCGACGAATTAACAGTGAAATCATGCATTTTCAAGTGATAAGCTGTGGTCACCGTGGTCGATATCATGGTCAACATATACACGATAATGGTCACGATGATCACGGAGGAAGTGACCAAGTGACCACGTATCTAGTGAGTTGAAGGTTGGTCATGATCACTGCTCTTTTATGACGTCATTCGACGAATAAACAGTAAAATCATGCATTTTCAAGTAATGGTCACGAGGTCACTGTGGTTATGGTCATGAGGACCAATGAGGCAGTGACCACGTAACAACGTATCTGCTGAGTTTAGGGGTCGTCATGGTCACTGCTCTATTTTGACGTCATTCGACTAAATAATAAACAGTGAAATAAAGCATTTTCAAGTAATAGTATCGTGGTCATTATGATAATGGTGATGTTCACCGTGCTCATGGTTACCATGCTCATGGTACCATGGTTACGAGGACCATGGAGGCAGTGACCACGTGACCACGTATCTGGTGAGTTGAGTGGTGGTCATTTTCAATGCTCTTTTTCGACGTTATTAGACGTATTAACAGTGAAATCATGCATTTTCATTTGATGCTCAAGTGGTCGCCGTGGTAATGGTCATGGTCACCATGGTCACGAGGACCACGGAAGCAGTGACCACGTGACCACGTATTTTGTGAGTTGAGGGGTTATCACGGTCACTGCTCTATTTTGATGTTATTCGACGAATTAACAGTGAAATTATGCATTTTCAAATGATTGCTCTAGCAGTAAAAATAATTGAAGACGACATGTCAAGAAATGATTTTTTTAGGTGTTGTGGCTGAGAGAGATTCTAAGCATTAGAATCAAACAATATTTAGATAAAAATAAAATAAATGGAATACTCAGAGAACCTCCATACTCAACTATTATCAAACTAAGCTTAGAGAAATAACAAACAATAGAAACGATCGAACATCAACTTCGGAAGATAAAATTCAAAGAACTGCCACATGACTCTAAACTTATGTTTGTATGAAATATTTTTAAAAATCGCTTGTTATTCTCACTTTAAAAAAATTACAAATATTTAATCATTAAACCCCTACATAAACCCTATTAAAGCCCTTATTAAGCACGTGTCAATAGTCTACTTTTATCAATCAATAACTCAATCAAACTACTGAAGGGATTTTGGGTTTTTGAATCTCTCGCATTATTTAGTAATTTTTCACATATTTTTTAAACTAATTTATTTATCATTTGATTGTCGTTTTTTATTTATTTTGAAATCATAATTTCCAATTGTTATTAATTTTATCAATATAAATTTACAATTCGATTAATCATATAAGTAAATTAATGGGGGGGGGAAATACCTGAACCTATTATTATTTTATCAGTATAACTCCCCTCATAAATCTTAAAAACTATGTAAATAGTATTTTAACGGTCAATGAGAATGATTTCGAAATCAAAAATAAAATATTTTTACTCGCTGATGTCGATATGGATATGGTTACAATTATTATAGATTTTATCAATATATTTTGCATTAAATTATTGAAAATTTAAATTTTTTTAAACAAAAGTTTATTTTTTATCGAATATAAATTTAAGACTATTTAAAATATGTGAAGACCATGATTACGCTCTAAATCAATTTAATAGCATTGAATAAATTTGTGCTCTATGATTATAGATGCTATTAAATTGATTTAGAGCGTAATCATGGTCTTCACATATTTTAAATAGTCTTAAATTTATATTCGATAAAAAATAAACTTTTGTTTAAAAAAATTTAAATTTTCAATAATTTAATGCAAAATATATTGATAAAATCTATAATAATTGTAACCATATCCATATCGACATCAGCGAGTAAAAATATTTTATTTTTGATTTCGAAATCATTCTCATTGACCGTTAAAATACCATTTACATAGTTTTTAAGATTTATGAGGGGAGTTATACTGATAAAATAATAATAGGTTCAGGTATTTCCCCCCCCCCATTAATATATATACCATCACTTTTACAACTAAGACATCCATTTATAAACTAAAGCCACTCTAAGACATTAATAAACATGAATATTACGGAACAACTAGCAAACAAAAATCAAACATCGAACTTAGTTTAATTTTATGATGAATTCAATAACACAGTGTAAGTTCAGCTTTATAAAAATGGAATGTCAATTCCAGATTACACAAAGTGGATAATAAATAAAGAAATGAAGAAAAAAACAGCGTCTGAAGTTTCATGCCAGTTACTTGATCGACAACCAAGTTGAATTAAAGTCTTTACAATAGCAGCTTGTCGTGGAGAATAAAAAAATTACAATTTACAGGGTTGAGATCATGAATTCAGTATTTTGAGAAAAGTTTAAAAGGTTTATAAGAATTGCATTTTAATACTATGCCTTCGTTAAAAATGAATCAAATCGCCGAAAACTGTAGAAGTTAGGCACTGATATGGAAAGGATTTATGACAAAGTTGAGAAATCATCACAAAAAGGTATAATATCAATAAAGAAATTCGAAGAATACAAAAGAAAAATTTGTAAAAATCTAATAATTAAATTGAAAAGGATAATAAATGCTAATGAGTTCATGAACAACTATAATTACAAAGATAATTAATACGATAAAAAATCAAGGACTCAGCAATCACAATCTATGATAGACTAAAAGTCCGATTCAAAATTATGGATACCACATCGAAAGTTCTTGCAAATTAAGTTAATAATGTTAGACTTTACAGCAACAAAAAATGAAACACATATGCAGAAATTCGCTAAAAATGGCTTAAGATAATCTAAATAAACAGTAAGAAGTTCTAAAAACGTAAGAGAATAAGTCATGAATTTATCACTACAATCAAAACCCCAAAACCCTTTCAGTAGTTTGATTGAGTTTTTGATTGATAAAAGTAGACTATTAGTGCATACTTTATTAGGGTTTTAATAGGGTTTATGTAGGGGTTTAATGTTTAAATATTAGTATTTTAAGTGGTTATATGCGAGGTTTGGGGTCTGTTTATGACAGTGAGTATATAGATTTATTGTTTAAGTTGCGATATGGATGTGATGATTATAGTGAATAACTCAAGCCTGTTCTGAATTATACGTCTATAGCAAGGCTACTCCATAAATCTCCAGCAACTGTGAGGTCTCACTGTCTATTAGCATTGAATTTAAAGAGATAGCATCTTAATTCTAAGCCTAAGAGACCCTTAAAATTTTAGCAGCATCATATCGATTATCTAATTAATGATAAGACTCTTAAATACTGGGCTCACTTCTCTCTGGCCTAGAGAGCTGTGATGTTTCATCGCCAATTTCCTGAGCTTCACATCTCTGCTTAATCTATAGCAAACATATATAAAAAGAATGGAATATCTTACAAGACAGTCAATCGCATTAAGAGAGTGATTGACTTTAATGTTCCATTTTATAAGGATAATTTAAATTATATATTCGATTAAATGCAGAGGTCTTAAGAGCATAATATAAAGTTCATACACGCTGATGAAGCTGTATTTACATTCAATACATTTATATCAAGGTCTTGGTACAAGAGGTATAGTAATATAGAAGTTTATGACTAAAAAGTTAAGATATAAACTCATGCAATCCTTGGTGGAATCAGTGAAGATAGTGGCCTAGAGACTTATGTTATCCACCCTCGCTCTATAAAGACTGAATAATATATTAATTTCTTACAATAACTCAGAGACAAATACGCTGACTAAGAGATTATTCTGTTCGTTGATAACTTATCAGTTCATAAAACTAAAGACTCAAGGAAGGAATAAGAAAGGCTAAACATAACACCTGTATTTAATGTTCCTTTTAGCCCTTAGTTCAATGGAATTGAATTATATTGGGGGTTATTGAAAGGTCATTATAAGAAATTGCTGCTCTACCATATGATGCATGATTTAAAGATAGATACAGTAGATTTTATTAAGAGTGCTGCTAAGAGAGTCAGCGATGATAAAGCTAAAGTATGCGCAAGAGAAGGGAGATTTTGTGTATATAAATAAGTTTTAGATTTAAGCGAATGAATAAGTTCACATATTAAATTTGCCCGTAAAGGGATTTGGCTTCTCTTTCTTTTCTTCCTCTTAGGGCTTGCTTGGGCCTATGTTTCTTCTCTTAGTGCCAGCTCCTGCATCTATGTTCATCTCTTCTGGCTTTTATAAATCTTTGAAGAGCCTCTTACTCAATTCATGTTTTACTTGAGACTTTCTCTCTCTGTTTAATTTGCTGCGCTCTTTCATCAAGTATATAGCAGTACCAGGTTTTTCTATAAAGTTAGAAGACTAAGCTTACTTGAGATGAAAGGATGCTTTTAAAGTTCCTACAGCCAGGTATCACTTATTTTAATACCTTGCTTCTCTTTTTCTTCAGGAGAGATGCTGTATCGTTTCTTGTGAGCTTCTTAAATAACTTCATTTAAGTACTCAGGTTTCAGAGTTGCAAGAACACCAAAGAAGAAGTTTCTCTCTGGCAACTTATTAGAGAGCTGTAGCTTTGATGGAAGGTAGAGAGCTACGTCCGGATCACTCATAGCATCGTCATATAGGTTTGTCACTGATATTTCAGGGTAGTTAGGTATCTCTATCATCCTAATTTCATTAGACTTAAAAGCTTTTTTCTCTTCACTCAGTAAGGCTTTTAAGAATGAGATTTTAGTTCCCTCCTAAGTCGGCAAGAACAAACCAACTATAATGGATTTATTAATCTTACTTAAGAACTTACCTTGCTATACCAAATATTTATAAACGTCCTCTTTACTTCGAAATTTTCCTATTAAATCTTGAGATTAAATTCTCTTCATTGCATCATTCATAGACTCCATCTTGCTTCCTCTTTCTAGAAATGTTAATGAAATTTAAAATTATGGATATCCATTCTAAGTTTATTAAAATCTTACTACTAAATAGGGAGGACCTACTGGAGGTCAACCTTGAAAAGATATACGGAGAAGCATTGAAAAACTTGCTCCAAGTTTCACAGATTGATTTCCATTTTTATCAAACTTTCTCCATTAAATTGCTCCTAATAATGTTTAATTATTTTAGGAGGTCCTCCAAATTAAGTTCAAACTTTATTAGGAGTTAAATTTTAAGGTTAAAACTTAATTAGGAGCATATTAAATTTAAAAATGTTTAATAACATTACCTCCAAATTAAGTTCAAACTTGATTTGGAGGACCTCCTAGAGAAACAAAACTTCATTAGGAGTATTTTAATTTACTAAAATGTATAAAATTCTCATAAAATATGTCAACTTACAGTCTTTTATGGTTAGTTAATTTTCTTACCTCTCAGCAAAGAATCTACCAGAGTGTCTTATACACTACTATATAAGTTTATCTAGGTAGATTTTATCATTATTATAATAAAATATATCAGAAAACTAAAATGAGCGCTAACCTTTTGAGAAGAGCGGCATTACTTGGATGATGTCAATAAAAGTTATCATTCCAGCAACCAAGAAAAGTAGAGACCAGAGACGCTTGTACTCAGTGGGAGCCTACTTATGACAACTTTGACCAGTCTAGCTTTGAGATTTAAATATAAGTTAAGTAGGAGGTTATAATAGAAGCTGTCTAAATTGAGGAGGAAGTTAAACAACCCTCCATAGAGCATTAATAAATACCAGCCAAAGTTGACTATTAATGCAAAGAATGCAATAAAGTTTTCCCTTACAAGTCAACTTATAAGAGACACTTGAGAGATATACACAACGATATGCCAAGGTTATATCTCAAGCATTAAAAGAAAGATGGGAAGTATGTCTGTGAGTTCTGTGAGAAGCCATATTCTCATACTAGAGACCTCAAAGTGCACCTAAAGAAAAAGCACAATTAAAGTTTTGTCTTTATTCATGAACCTACAGGGAATAGATTCCTCTAAAAGAGAAGATCAAGAAACCCAGTGGAGTCTCTTAAAGTTGAAGTCTAGAAGTAAGTTAAAATGAAGAAAGCAGTCAAGAACTTTCCAGTCTCTGAGATCAATAAAATCATGGTTAAAATAGAGGCAATAAAGATTCCTACATTAAAAATCATTGACTTAGATTCTTGCCTAGAAAGCTACCTCACTCTTGAAGAAAAAATAGAGAAGAGAGTCATTACTGACGACTAATATGCTTACAAGATATATCCATTCAATTACTTCCTTGCTGATGACAAGTTCCAAATGGAATTTGCTAATGAGTATTATGCTCTTTAAAAGGCAAAGTTAAATGAGTGCAGGCATATCATCTAGCTTGATGCTATTTTACTTGGTAAAGATCATGTAGCCTTCAGGCTTCCATTACTTGAAATGACTTACAGAGAATTCTTATCTGACAATAGATGTCAGAGATAAATTGGCTAGATAGTATAGCAGATAGTTGAGGGGATTGAAGAGCTTCACAAGCTAGGTTATGTTCATAGAGACTTAAAGCCAGAGAATATCATGTTGAATTTTCAGCCTCTTAGAGTTTATATTATAGACTTCAACAGAGCTCAAAGAGTGCAAGCCTCTGCATAAGGAAATGTATACGGTACTCCTGGATATTTTCCAGAGAGAGAGGATTGGAGAGATGGAGACACTTAATGGGATATCTGGGCTCTAGCAGTAATAATAATAGAGAGCGACATGCCAAGAAACGATTTACTTTAGCTGCAAGGGTGAGAGAGATTGTAAGCAGAGAATCAAACAATATCTCGATAAAAATAAAATAAATGGAGGTCTCAGAGAACTTGCATACTCAACTATTATCAAGCCAAGCTAAGCGAATTAACAAACAATAGAAACAATCAAACATCAACTTAGAAAGATAAAATTCAGAGAACTGCCACATGACTCTAAGCTTATGTTTGTGTGAAATATTTTAAAAACTCGCTTGTTATACTCACTTAAAATACTAATATTTAAACATTAAACCCCTACATAAACCCAATTAAAACCCTAATAAAGTATGCACTAATAGTCTACTTTTATCAATCAAAAACTCAATCAAACTACTGAAAGGGTTTTGGGGTTTTGAATGATATGAAATGTACTAAGAGGAGTATTGACAGCAGTCGCTCAGCAATGATCACTAAGTTAAAGAGATGCTAGACCACACAAATATCAATTAAGCTAGACTTTGCAGTCAAATATTTCTTAGAAACAATCTCTTGGAAATGACTGTAAACCGATTATTTACTTTAAAAAAATTTAAGTAAGTTAATTAATAGTAACATAATGGCACTAGTGCTAACAGTGGATTTAATATGATTATCACAGTCAATTTTTTAGGAATACATTTGAATTTGGAAAATTAAATGTAAAATAAATATATAATTAGTGGTAGTTAACAAACTGAAAATCTGGACAATATGGTACTTTTTTATAGAGAATTTAAAACCAACTGGACTATAATATTGGCAGTACCCCTCTATCGTATCCACGAAGAAAGATTACTCGACTAATTTTAAGTGATTTGTTTTGTAAACTATTCTTCCAAAATTTAACTCAAGTTATCCCGCTATAAGGATGCGATAAAGGGGAACTGTCAATAGAAAATAGCCCGTTAATATTAAATTCACTATAAAAAAGTAGCCTATTTTCCTTATTTTTAGAAAATTAACTACCACTAATTGTAACTAATTATATATTTATTTATTTAATTTTCATAAATTCAAATATATTCCTACAATATTGGCGATCAAATTGATTTGAATATTAATGAACTGGAAGACTACCTGATAATAAACAAGTTGAAATTTCCAAATAAAATTGACAATCTTTAAATTATAAATCCAAAATCTATCAGAAATAATAAGGGAAATTAAAAAATTGTGAATCTATATAGGAGGATTAAAACCATGGCTTCAAATTAATCATAAATTGAATCTTTTATAATATTCATAATTTTATAATAATTAATTAATAAATATATAAGAAAGTACACTTTATCGCCTAACAAAGATAGATTATCAGAGCGCAGTAAGATAATTCCTTCAAAAACCATAGATTTTATAAAGTATTTACAGAGTCATAATAATTAAAGAAGTTGTAAAACATATCTCATGAACAAGGCTTATATAAAGAAGTGGTAAGTAGTTAATGAAATATGAGTAAATTATATAGTCTAGACGATGATCAATTAGCGAATCGAATGCGCGAATTTTTAAAACAGGAAACAAAAGAGATTTTGACATGAAAATTTTAAGTGCTATTAACTGCATTCTTGCTCTCTATTAGGAATCTGAGTAGAATGCATTCACATAAATCGTTAAACATCTAGGCAGCTTAAAGCTGAAGCACAATAATGATGGATGATATTTTGGTAGTATTTTTTTAACCAATTAGAGGTGTTTTTATCCGAAGCTATTAATGTTAGTTTTCCCGAATGATCATCTCTCCAAAGTATATACCAAGCATTGTGATTTATTTTATTATTATTGATAAAATAGATAAAAATAGGAAATTTTATAAATACAAATTAATCTTTAATTAATAATTAATTATAACTGCCTGTAATTAGGAGTGTTAATGATCGTAATTTGATTTATATTTTTAATTAATTAAATACATTTTAATATTAATATATTTAGTGGTCTAGTGGTCTAGTGGTCTATGTGGTCTAGGGGGTCTTTAGCAGACCACTTTTAATTATATTTATAAATTACGAAATCTTGGATGGTTTTCTATAATGCATAAGTTAGGCACACTCTTGCTCATTTAAGTTATTTTATGAAATCACACCTCTTCTTTGCTATAGAGTGATCTGACAATTGTCAAGCGCGGCTTGTGCTTCCTCTTCTACTAGAATCTCTCTTCTCTTAATCTAGCCTTTTCACCTGGTTCGATAACTTTGGTATCTGCTGCGCTAACCATAGCACTGACTATAAGACATTTTACTTGAAAAAATAGTGGGTAGATACTTCTGGGTAGGAGACCACCGAGAGAGAGGGAGAGTTACTCTTGAGTAGATAGTTGATTGTTAATATCTTTTCATCTTTAATAATGATAATTTATAAATATAATTAAAAGTGGTCTGCTAAAGACCCCCTAGACCACCTGCCCACTAGACCACTAATTATATTATTATATAATTAATTAATTAATTTAAATCTAAATCAAATTATGATTAAGAACACTCCTAATTACAGGCAGTTATAATTAATTATTAATTAAAGATTAATTTGTATTTATAAAATTTCCTATTTTTATCTATTTTATCAATAATCTTTATTCTAGGCCCTCATATTACCCAAGATAAATTTTACTTTTGTCAATATACTGAAAAATTCAGTATTTTTAATGGAAAATAATGCCGAGTACCTCATAGAAATTTCTATTTTGTAAATCAGTGTTTTGTTTGTATTAATTAGAGAATCCTATATTATATTTAGAATTTCTTAACTTTTTAAGTATACTATTTATTGAAAAATGACATTGTAATTTTGAAGGACGTGTTAAATCTCTCTAACCTCATTTAGCTGCATTCTTTAACTTGATAAGTCTTTGATTATTCTTGGTTAAATCCATTTTATTAAGAAAAATATCAACTATAGAAATTATAAAATTAAATCTTAATTTTGAATTTTCTTTGATATTAACTTGGCTCTGACTCTGACAAGAATAGAACTTTATTCTATCATATCCAATGTCGATTTTACTTTTAACTAATTATATCTGATTATTTTAAGAGAAAAAATGAATACCCATTATAATATTGCATTTTTTTTCCTGATCCATTTCTAGTATATTATATATAAATTCTATATTAGCAAAATGAATATTATACTTATCATATTATAAATTTGAGATAAATATAGTGAATCAACATTACACTTTTAAGAATGCTGTTTAATATGATAGAAATTAAAAGATTTCAATTTTTAAAACCAATAAGAAATAAGCAACATTCTAAGATGTGGATTAAAAAAGCACCGATCTATTTCATAAATTAATTAAAATTTTAGTTTATTCGAATTTTAATGAAATTTATTTGTTTCATAAAAAATATATATAAAATATTATGCATTTCACAATCAATTTACTATTAATTTAAAATTAATGCTAACCTAAAAAAAATATAAGAATGTTTTAGAGACTTAAGGATAAATTATATAGTAAGTACTATAAAAATAATTAAAAAAATTTAATTATTAATATATATTTTGTTACATTTTGCCATAGTATTTGCATAAAGATTAAATTACATTAAATTATTAGGGTAAGTTTATTTAGCATTATTTTTTTATTTCTAGCTAAATTAATTAATGTTTTGCTCTTGGTAGATACTATTTTTAATAAATTTAATTGCAATTCTTATAATAATGCTGAGAACTTATCAATGGTAAGAATAATAATTTTCAATCATGAGTAAAACTTAACCTCAAACTGGTTTAAAAAATACTCTAAATGTATACCCTAAGTATTACACTGCTTTCAATGGGTAACAAGTTTTATCATATTTTATTAGTGAAAGAAATATTCTACATTTATTATAGTAGTGAGGAAGCATAAATTTATGCAAAGTTATAGCTCAATAGTCACCTGAAAATGTAGGCAAGTGCAAGTATCAAAGAGTGATTTCATTTATGAGCTTGAAATTTCACATTGCTCATTAGATGTTAGCGTTCCTCTACCATATATTAATCAAAGTTTTAAAATAACTTGAATTTGCTCTATTGACCATGTAGCTAAGAATTATTTTGATGCAATTGTATCTTTTATTGAGGCTAAATGCTACTCTTAATGTTATACTCTTTCCTAGAGGAATTCTTAAAGCATTACCATTGAAATGCGTTTATATTTATAGTATTCATTAAATAATTATATATCACATATTATAATAAATTATGATTTAATCACTCAATATTTTATATTACAATAGTATAATATTAAACATATCTTAATGGAGGAGTCGTTAGAGAACTTGAATAAGATAGAAAAGATTCTAAGAAAATAACTGAAGTCTGCAGTTTTTTTGTTGTTTGCAGTATTTTTTATAAATGTTAAGGAATTATTTACACTGAAATTTATTTTTTTTTAACTTTTCTATATCAAATATAATTTTTCTTTATATAAATGAAATAGATATGTATTAAGAAAATTATAATGAAAAATATTAATGATAAAATGTGAAGTAACAGTGACATTTTAAAACATTTTAATAGTTGTTAAAATATATTACTTATAAATTTTTGTCTTCTAAAATTTGTTCATTCGCTTTTTCTTTAATACAAATACTATTATTTTATTATTTATATCTCTAATGGAATTAATAAGAAAAGTAGATTGTTGCAGGTAACATTACGATTATTGCAACAAATAGATTATTTAGGAGTTATAAATGCAAATTATATTTTTAATAAAAATTTATATAAACGTTATAAATAATTTGAATAGCAGCAGATCGATATATAGATTGAATTGATTGGTTAGAGAAGTAGTTACTGTAGGAACAACAATTATACTAAGAGTTAGAGTGCCAAAGATCACAGCGAAAATTTCGTACATGAACACACTCTTAGTCTGCTATATAGTTAAATCAAGCTATTATGACTAAAAACTCCTATAAATTCACTTTGAAACTAGATTTTCTTGAGATTAGCCGTAAGAAGAGGAAGAGTATCATAGTAACTATTCTCACAATAATAACGTAAATTTGGGAAAGTTGGAGGGAATAGTTGATTTAATACTGTAGACTCTTTCTGTCGAAGAAATTGTGGTATCTACTCTGAAGAAAAATCTAACACTATTAGAATTATATAACTTTTCTAGTGTGTTATGCCTGGAGTATGCTTAACAGAGAGATATTTTCTCGAAGACCATCGGGGAAGTTGCGGTCTTGTTCTATGTTATCATAGTTATTCTTCATTTCTTAGTCAGAATTAAACTGCGTAACAAGATTGATAGTACTGATAATTTGAAACCATATCTGAAAAGAACAAGGCGGATTGTGTATTGGACTTAAACAAGAAACCTGGAATTTCTGTAATTTACTTTCCTCTAAAATCAATTGAATAAATATCTTTCTAATCATACTGTTGACTCATTTTTAATTTGGTTAAAGCTTCATTATCTAGAGAATGAGTTTCTAAAATCATTTTGAACTTGTAAATTAAGCTATGAAGTTATCTTTATTCATATGATTTAACGACAGTAATTTTAAATGGATAACTAAAATATTTTACTGAACAGAATATTTACTGGTATCATAACAATCCAAATCTGCATCACAATAAAGAACTCCTCTGAATCATAATCTCCATCTCTTAATTTATTTTAAATAGATCCAGTTTAAGTATCTTTAGGCATGTCATAATCAATTATGATAACTTACAGGCAATTATTTTGCAATTCACAGACTTTATCTCTCACCAAAGTGCAGCCCCAAGATTGTCTAATTGGCATTCTCTTTCCAACATTAGAATTTTATTAGTTTTTCTAATTATTTAGTTTTAAGCATTGAAATTAAACCTAAAGATACGAAATCAATAAAGTAGAATAATTAAAAACATATTCAGCATAAGGAACTATGTTCTAAAAAACCAATTTCCCCAATTAATTCTGTTGTAGAGAAAGAATAGACTTGAACTTTTCCTTCTTTTATTTAAATTCTTCTAAGAATGTAAATAAAAATATCCACATCGATGTTGTTTACTTTAATAGCAATAGAAGTTGCATAATCGTCTGAGCTAACTGTACTTTCTAAATGCAATTTAATCATGTGACTAATTAGCTCGAAAGTTGATCGTGAGAAGATTGAGAATTACAAGGAAATACAAAATACTCTTTAATTGGGAATTAAAATTAATTTAGCTATAAAAATCATAACTGTTTTGGTATTTCTAGTTTAATGTCTATCAAGACTCTCTCTATCAACTTTAAATAGATTTTTATCTTTTCCCAAGTCCAAGATAAAAGTCCTAACTAAGAATTACAAAATATATAGAAAAAGTAGAATTGAATCAAACGCTATTCCAAGGATCATAAATACCAAAATGAAATTAAATATAAAAATGAAGAGTGATTAGCTTCTGGAATTAAAAACCTTTGAATTATCTCGAGAATTTTTGTTCAAATCTTTTTTTGTTCATTTAGAACCAATTAAGGTAAATATTCAATATCTCTCTCTCTTTAAAATCAGAAAATTGTCTATCGGTTTTTCAACGGTCTCCCCAAGATTTTTAATTTGACTAATTTTTTAATTAATTTTTGCTTTTATTTTTTGAAAACCACTTTGCATATGGATGAATTAATATGGCATAGTTATTTAGGATATTTGCTCTCTGTAATCTCTAGCAAAAAGCAGGTATGTTTTCATAATCTTATGCTAGTAAAAATATTTCACTTCCTATTAAATTATTATTGAAGAATTCATAGTGAAGGAAGTCAAACCGCTTTCGGTAATAATTTGTTTTGAAATAAATTTTTTGAATATTGTCAGAGTTCCCGTAGGATAATTAAAAACAATTCTTTAATTGCATTAATATATCTTGAAAATTCAAATAGTAAAAACTTATTAAAACATTTTTAAGTTCACTTAATTTTACAAAATTTCTTGAATACAGCGTATTTTGCCTTGAATTACTCAACTAAAACATTTTTAGGAGAATCCACTGACACAATAATATACAAAATGAATGTGTTTTTGTACTTACTGATCACAGCTCACATGAACTTTCTTTTTTACTCTTGTTTCTAAACCCTGCAATTAATATAGTTGCCCTGTCATAGTAATTATTTATTCTCAATAAAATTAATATAAATATTTTAATTAAATATTGCCATATTTTACCATAAATCAAAACAAGAAGCTGTCAAGTTGTTAATTTTGAAAGCTAAAGAAAATCATATAAATGAGCAGGCTAAAACTCACAGGAATTTTATAAGTATCAAAATGAAAAAGTGCAATGGTCAAGGTGATCATGACATAGACAGAGATGAAATAGACATGAATGTTAATGATAAAGAACTACAAAACTTGCTAAATAATATTGTTAATGTATGATTAACTCATTGATTAATGATCAATCACCTAAAAGTGACAATTATTTATTAATAGAAAATAACATCAAGGACTTGAGAAGAATAAAGAAGTTGAACAAGGGCAAATAAATGAAGGAACTGAAAAACAATTTTTTTTTATTCCTCTGCATTATTGAGGGTTATTTTCTATCAAATTACTCTTGCAGAGATATTGATAAAAGTATAAGATTGGACTGATGAGCTAAAACTCTAGATAAGCAGGCGGCCAGATCATAGCTTCCTTCTGCAATGCAAAAGAAACTTATTCATACTAATAGGCCAGCATTTCATTGATTGAGGGAACACAAGGCTAGTCTATGTCCCCTCAGTCTCAAGCTAGCTATATTGAATAAATGAACAGCTGCTAGTTAAATACTCATAAAATTAAGAGAGTTATTCCGCATCATACAATGAAGACTCCATCAACATCATATACTCAGATGTCTACGCTTGTAAAATTTGAGAATAAAACGGAGTGTGGACATTCAATGTAAAATATGTCAAATGAGCTCTGGAGAACCGAAAACATGATAGGTAAATTCTAAATATAAATATTGGAGGAATAAATTCGATTTTGGAAAATATTTTAAAATTAAATTAATTAAATATTTAAATCATGACATTAATAAAGTCTAAAGTGCCTCGAAATTCAAATGTGTGTCGATTCTAAAATATATTCAGTAATTTTATCTAAACTTTACTATTACCAATATTCTTGAATCTTCCAAGTAAGCTAGTTATTTTGATTATGAGCTAACTCCTAAAAATAGTATAATGGGTTTTCTTGTTTGGTTGAATAAATAAATTCATTATAACAACCACCTCATTTTCAATGCGATATCGATAAAGTTTAGCATTGTCAGGGTTTGAAGGCATTTTTCAAAAACATAACTAAAGATAATTAATAATTAATTAATTCAAATTAAAATTTAGTTTAATTTTCCAAAATAGAATGCTATCCAACAATAATAACATTTGTATAAATTTTTTGTTTTGTATATTGCCTACCAAAGTGTGATTTCAAGTTAAACAACCAATAGAAATTCAATAGAAAATTACTAGGAATTACTTTTTGTGATTAAAACTATTGCCTTAATAAAACTTCAATGATTTATATTTAATTTTAAACATTTAACTCTCATATTTTTTTGTTAATAACAGCTGGCAATCTCATCAACTTCTAATGATACCACCCTAATTTAAGTTATAATAAGAATTTTTTGATAGAAATTTGCTGGTTGAGAACGCTCTATATAATTTTCAGGTTTAGATGGATCTCTATGATTTAATTGGCAACTGATTCATGCTTAATGACTGTATCTTAAAGTTTTTCACAAATTGAAATTTGACTGATTTTACTTATTTCTTCACAGTGGTTAGTAGGTTAATCAAATTTAAGCGCTCTCATTATTATTATATACGTTACATAAAAGTTATTTTTTGAAGGATGCATATTTTATTTTGGTTTTTCTAATCTTAAAGAGTTTATGTACTTTCTATTTAGGTTCCATTAAAATTAGCTGTTAGATTACAGTTTAAAGTATCAATGTAATGATTCTGTACTTATATTCATAATATTATTAAACTATAAAAACAAATAAGTACAATCACAAATTTTTGATAATAGTTAATTGTTTTTGTCAATTAGAAGAGTAACATTAGCCTAAGTACTACTAATAATCATTTTTTTCAATAATTTAAAAATTGGTGTTATCTTGACATTTGCTCTGTTCTCTTATTATTGTTAACAAAGCCTGTTTTTTGTTATTCCACACTTTAGGAGAGTAAGCAACTTATTATTAATTTTATTGATAATTAATTAAAAGATAAAAATAAAAAATGTAAAGGTGAGCACTTTCGTATTGTTGGAAAAGTAAAATAAACTCAGTGTAAATCTACTTTTATGTAATTATGATAATCATGATAAGTTCAAGTATGAAAGCCAAGATAATTATCATTTCACTTTCACGATCGAGGCTCGAATTTTATTTATAATATTGATAAAATAGATAAAAAAAGGAAATTTAAGAAATAAAAATAAATCAGAAATATATTAGTAATTATAACTGTCATGAATTAGGAGTATTAGTAAGTGTAATTAGATTTAGTATTAAAATTAATTAATAAATAAATAATAAATATTAAAAAGTGGTCAGGTGGTCAGGTGGTCTGGCCGGAGTTTTTGGTGGTCCACCGCAAGTTTATTATGTCATTCATGTATAAATTACCAATGTGTAGAGCTACAATGGAACAAGCACACCGGAGACCACTACGACGGATGTTTGAATGACTGAGAGCCCATTGTGACCTTATTACTGCGCGGAGACTCAGTAAGTAATCTAATAATAATGCCTCACAACCGTCACTAATTCTTCCTACAGATTCAAAGCGAGGGTAGCGAGGACCTCTGGAAGTAGTGCCAATGCTTAATGACGAGTCAAATTCCGGGTTTCAGCCACATCGAGGTCTACACCGATACCAATCATTACATCTCTCCAAGAATACATTGCCGTTCTTAAGAAAAACGGTGATGACTCCAGTACTCCAAAGGATGCCGATCTAAAAGCACTCGGCTACCTCCACATTCTTGATGCCCTGTATGAGCTCCTAATCAACCGCAAGAACAGTAAGATTCAGAGCATCTGGATATACGGGCCAACCAATAACGGGAAGACACAAATCACTCGCATTCTGGAGGATATATTCGTGTGCGAACAGTGGTCAGAGACAGAGGAGAGATGTCTAGTGAGTGAACGCAGTATTAGCTTAATCTACACATTGGTAATTTATACATGAATGACATAATAAACTTGCGGTGGACCACCAAAAACTCCGGCCAGACCACCTGACCACCTGACCACTTTTTATTATTGATTATTTTATATTAATTAATTAAATTTTAATACTAAATCTAATTACACTTACTAATACTCCTAATTCATGACAGTTATAATTACTAATATATTTCTGATTTATTTTTATTTCTTAAATTTCCTTTTTTTATCTATTTTATCAATATCCGGTTAGCCATAAAATTTTTTTGCTTCTAATAAGTTAGAATAGTTTCAAAAAGATTCAATGCAATTCTTTGGACTAAACGAATTTTTCGTTCAATTTTAAGCCTTATTATTGCAATTTATAGTGTATATATTGAATTCTATGAAATATTTCGTAATAATTATGAAAGGAAGAAATCTGAGCCATATAAAATGAAACGGGTTTAAAGCTGTTGGATGAAGTGTCACAGCGATAGCCATACTCAATTTTGAATAGAATAGATTTAAAAGTCAGGAGAAACCATGTTTTCAAGTTTACAAAAGAAATTTAGTTGTAGCAGGAGTCTTTTTCAAGGCTAATAATATGCTTTCTATCAGCAGCAAATCTATTAAATATTTTGAAAATAAATTTATGAATCTTTTACGAGTTTGCCAAAAATACTTGATAAAAAGAATCTAAAAGTAATATAATCTTCAACTCAAAGAGGAGAAGTTTAAAATGAGTCCAGTCGAGCACTAATCAATAAGCAAAATTTTTTATTGTTGACAAATTCACAATTTTGAATATATAAAACTGTCTCTGAAAATTAATTAAGGAGAAGGAATGTGATAAAAAATTAATTTATAATATGTTGATAAAGTGATTACATAAATGCTAGTAAACTCTGATTAAATTCAAATTAATAAAAAACAATACGTAATTGCTGCTTGATTTGATATACTGAGAGAAATTTGGAGCAGTAGCTAGAATATTTAGCTAAGCTCTATTTTCTGTATAAGTTTGCATCTCTAAAATAAATATTCAGTGTCTTATCTATGAAAAAATTATAATTTCTAATAGAGAATTAAATCATAAAGTTCTTTAATAATCTGAATATATTAAAATTCGGGTGAGGGGCTTCATTGTATCCACTCCTTAAATAGGAAATTTAAAAAAAATTATATAATTTAAAAAATTAAATTTCTCATCACATAGCAGTGCCATTATTTTGCTATTTTATTTTGTAATTATGATTGATAATAAAATAAAATATTTACAGTTAAATTAATAAAAATGATTTATGGCATTTGTTAAATAAAAAAATTTAATAAAATAACTGTATAAAATAAAAAAAAACCCAAATTAACATCATTTCTCGAGACCGCAAAATGATCGCAGTAATGTTTACATGAACATAAATTTTTTAATCTTGAATAAATTTACGATTTTTTCCTTTTTTAAGAAATGGATGAAGTGAAGCCCCCTACACTTGTTTATTTACACATGATTGACTTAATAACTTATTTTTTGACTTTGGATTAAATTTTGAGTAATAATGTATTAGTTTTATAATCATCAATTCATTTCAATGAGTGTTAAAGTATAAAAACATATTATTATTATTTATTTATCACACTTACTAATGCATATATGCAGTTTTATTATGTATAAATTATTTTCCTAGCATTATATATATTTATTGATATATTTTTTAAAGATATAGATAGGTTCCGTAAATACTTAATTTAATTGCTATATTTTACAGATTGCAGTTGTTATTTATTCACTGTTTGAGATTATGAATTTACATTTAAGAGAGCTTGTTGGTGTGAATTGAAATTGCATTAATACTCTTCTTGAAATCATTGATTTTTTTAAGTTAGGCTTCACTATTTCTTTAGATAAGTACTAAATGTCTGCTCTTCCATTGAATCATTATTCCAGCTATTTTTGTCAATTTTATTTAAGATTAATTATTTCTATATTTTTAATTAATATCTATGGCTCATCTACAGACAAAACGCATTTCACTTATTTTAGCAAACTCTTATTTGAACTTTATTGTGAGTTGCAAAATCAAATACAAACTTTTGATTTACCACCTATTCCTCTAAATTTAATATCTACTTAAACATACGAACACAGTATTTTAACTTATTTTCTAAATAAAAATAAAATGAACCGTCTCTTCAAAGTATAAATCGTTTTCGTAATAGTGAATATTTTCCTTTAATATCATTGACAGGAGTGTCGGGGTAATGAAAAGAGTTCATTTTTATCTGTTTGTTTCGAAATTTTAGTCACTTTTGATTCAAGTCATTTTGTTAAAGGTAGATGATTTTTTCAATAGAAAATTTGAGAATTTATCGAGTATATGAATTGAAATTGATATTTATAGTTTATATTTATTTATACAAAATTTAATCGTATTCTAAAGAATTCATCTCACCAGCCATATTTAATATTATCGTCATTCTCCTCATATTTCTCTTTCATTTATTTATATTTATCTTTTTATTAATTAACAATAAAACTTATATACTTAATTTTAATAAAATAAGCTCGAAACTTCAAATTGAATTTTTAATTTTAAATTTTCACATTTCAATTATACTTTAATTGTTATCTCTTTAATAAGTTAATTATAATATACTTTTTCTATATTAATGGGTAATTTCAGGTAAATCTAAATTAAATTAAGAATGAATTTAGAATTAAAAAATCTATTTTAAATCAGCTAATATTCATAAGAATTTTAATACTTTTATACTTTTTTGGTAGGAAGACAACTTAATTTTTATTCTTTTGACTGATACATTTTATTAAGTTTAATTTGAAAAACTAAACTAATTAGGAACTAATTTGCACAATATTATCCCTATCATAAAAAGCATAGATTAAATTCTTTAACTCTTTTTTTATTATGTACTATTTTTATTAGTTATCAAATTTGATTGACTGATTTACAGAAATGATACTATAATTTCCTTATTTATCTATATATCCTCCTCTGGAATATGATTGCTTTAAGTTTTAAATTAATTTGAATTACATTATTGTTTTAAAAATAGTAGCATGTATATTCGCAGGAAAGTTATTAATTGTAAGAAATTCCTTTTATTGTATTGCTAGTTGATTGTAAAAAGCTTAATCAATTTTAGGTAAAATAATAATTTAATTTCAATTATTGCTATTATGTTGTTAGAGAAAGTTAGTTTGAAATTAAATTAAAAATTATCTTAATTAAATGACATATTTAATTAATAGCATTAATCTTGATTTATTTCTAAACTTTATTTGAAGTTTTATTGAATAAAATTATATTCGAGTTATAAATGCTTAATAAAGTTTAGAATTAAATTAAATACTTATTTTATAAAATTAACAAACTTCTTTGGTAAATTTCATTTTTGTCATTATTTATGAAAGCCAAATATATATTAATAAAATTTTGTAATAAAAAACTTAAAATTACTGCTTAAATTAAATAAAAATACTTACTTAAAAGAATTAAAAAAATTTAGAGAATGTAAATAATTTAACATATTAGGTATGAACATATATATTAATTTACACTCTAGATATAATTTGTCATTTCTTCTGTCTTCTTCTATAAAATAAAACATAACTTCCCTTAGTCGCAACTTGAGACTAGTCTACCCTGCTGACATATGAATAATCAAACTCATACCATCTCTTGTTTGTGAAATTTTGCACACATGCAGTGTGATGGCCTCCATTTAAGCTACCATAATGATTACTCATTGTTTATAAATCTTTTAGTGTGTTAGAAGAAATCGTTGTAGCAACTGTAGTATTCCGAAAGAGATTTCTCAAAGATAGTAGAGGAATTCAAGTGACTTCTCCTACTTTTTTGCGCAAGTTTTGTAGGTTCATCTCCAACGCACTAAGAGTGAAATCTCCTCAAATTTATGATAGGCATCATAAGTTTGGTTAAGCATGTTACGATTGAATACTATAGTCAAATGTGTATAAAAATCCATCTTAATAGTGCTGCCGTTGTTTTTTGCATGTCAAATTTTAGTCTTGATGAGCTCCAAGGTGTCGATACTCACACACATATTTACTAAACTTTTATTTTAATTTTATATTAATATTTCAATTCTTATTTTCATATTCTTTTATTTATTTGATAATCAAGAATTTGTCAATATTCTTCTTTTCTTGTAAATATGAACTATTGGGCAATAAATTAAATAATATTTTAATAATTACCAACCAACAAAGTTATCCAAGACATCATTAGATATTTCTTGCTGACTTGCTGACTTTTAAAATAATTTCATTAAGTTTTACAATGAAACGAATTAGATAAATTTATTTATATTGAAAACATTTTGACTAATTATAATTACTTGATTATTAAAATTAAATAAATTAATTCAATTATTATTTGTCTGTTCCATTTTCATAATAATTAAATATAAGGACCGATTATTAAAATAGCAACAAGGATCTATAATCTAGTTTTAATGAGTAGATTGATATTTTTTATGGTATTTGTTTCGAAAGAATTTAATTGCAATGAGCTAATTTTTCTATTTTTTTAACTGTTATAATTTTGTTGAAATGTTTAAGAAATCTCTTTTATAATTCTATCACTGTCAATTGAGTGGATTAAGGATACATTATAAAAAGAAATATCACTAGTACATCCAATATTTTCATAAACTAATATATTAACTAAAGAGGCAATTGCTCCTGCACTACAATTAATCTTGTGTTTTGAAAGCAAAAGCATTTTCATTCATCTGAGTATTTTATTTAAGTTTAAATTTATTCGAGCAGAAAGATATCTGTCCTGGATTTAATGATCTTTGACAAAGGATTTATTTTAGGAATTTAAAAATTTGCTCCAACACGAAATAATCCTTTTGATGTTTTAAAGTTAAACATTATGCTTTTTAAATATGCTTTACTAAATTGCTAGAGATCCTTGTTTTCTCTTTATGCTTACGCTGATCCTTAAAATTGAAGATTTTTATTACAGCTTTTGTATTTAAATTGTTGAGTTTAATTTTTCGGAGCAGGGTTTTATTTTCTTTATAGACACTTACTTAAAATTGATTGAAATGATTTGCCTAGCTCTATTACTTTGATTTAATAGCGAGTTAGAAAGATACCTTTATAGCTATTATTCATTCTTTAATTTATCTGTTCTATTTTTATAGCTAAATATAATTTTGAAAAACTGCTAAATTACAGGTTTAGTATTTATTAATAAAAGTATTCATTAAATAGAGAGAAAACATTGAGTTATAATAGTTATTTAAAATAAGAGTAATTGTATTTTTTACAGTGTTTAATTCTGCTTTAATGTTTTAATTTATTTTTTGTTACATTACTTATTAGTGAATGATAACTTAAGTTTTGATCAATCTTCGCTGCTTACATTTATGTATTAAACTGGGTTTAATCACTGCTATTTTATAATTCTTAATATGTTTTCTTTTGCACCCAACGATCCTAATTGAGATTTGTGATTTACTCAATTAAGCTAGTATTTTATTGTGAGTGTTTAAGTTGATCTTCTATTTAAAAATTAATGGAAATCAATTTAATTAACTATAACTAATAATAATATCAAGATTACATCCCAAGTATATTTTATCGAAAAAAACAATAAAATTAATAGAGCGGACAATACATGTATAATCATACATATATATATATATGTATGGGAGAACATTATACAATCTAATTAAATAATATTATTCATTTTAAAGTTAAGCTATGTTACTCTAACTGATGTTATAATGGAAATTATTGCAAATTTTGATTTTAAAATTAATTCCGATCTTTATTACTTATCTTTATGTATTTAATTGCCCGAATGTGAGATAGTTTTATAGATAAGTGTTTTCCCTATTTACCATATTATATTTATTTTTCTTGTTTATTTTTATTGATTCACATTTATTTAGTTTGAGTTATAACTGCATATTTTTTTTATGATGGAAACTATGCTTATCTCAGCTTTAGTTTTACTACCATTAGAGTTATCAATGTTAATGCTATTACAAATGTTTACTCCACTGATATATTCTTGTCATCTAGAATTTTAAATTGAAAAATTGGTTGTTGTGATAAATAGATTCATGAGATTGTTTTAAAAAGATGTAATTAATGGTGATTAGTCATCCCATTTCCAACAACCGTGCAATTATTTTTTATATATCTCTTGTATAGAACATGGTTAGCTCCTTCTAAATTGAGAATGAAGAGGAAAGTCATTGTTAAAGTTAGTTGAATAGCAAAAGTTTATATAACTCAAGTACTTCTCCAAGCCTTAATATTTATGATAGTCCTATTCTTGATAACTTCCTGGATTAACTTAATTTCTAAATTATTAAAAATGGATTTATTTTTTTCGGAAATGACATCTTGAGTAGATACTCAATGAGTCATGGGTACTGCTCTAAATTTAATATAATTTTAATATCACTAACCTTTATAGCCTTAGAATCTTATTGAATCTTTTTTTTCTGTTAAATCACAGAGGATTTTGTAGAATTTGAGTTAAAATATTATAAGGATTTACAATATGTTTTTGAATTCCAAATCCTTTGCGTATCTTCATTTAAGCAAGTGAGTTATTATTATTTATTGATTATTATTTTTTTAAAAATATTTTTTTTTAAGTCATGCTTGATTGAAGATAAACCCAGTTATTTGTGTAAAAGTCCTATATGTCAATTTTAAGAACGATTTAACTTTTTTTATTCTTGCTATTTTAAAATTGTATTCATATATGTGTCTTGAGTCATGATATTATCTTAATGATGTATATAAATCTAAATTTCTTTAAATAATTAGAGAATTAAATAAAAAATAAATTCAAAGTAATAGTAACAATAATAATATTATTATGATCACACTGATGTATCTGAGGACCCCCGATATAATATATAAAAGTCAAACCTTTATCTATTATTTATTGTCAAATCTCATGAAATGACAACAAGACTTGTACATCTGCCAGTTAATGTTTATTCTTAACTCTATATGTCTTCTTAAGTGCATACTATTTGCCTTTTTATTATGCTTTTATCCCGTGTTTAGTATCTTTCCCAGTGTTAGTGTAGTGGACATACCACTGTTGACTCTAGAAATTAACTCGATCTCATTATCAAGTTTAATTTTTTCTCTTATCTATTTTTATTTTCATTCATTTACAAATAAAAATCGAGACTTAATATATTGCCAAAATCTAATTGTTACAGAGTCAGATCTTTGTACATTGAGTATTAGTGGGTGTCATGGAGGAGAATAATTTTTGCCAAACTTGCTATTCATTCATCACCGATTTAGAAAATCTCATATTTGTTTGCTATTATTCGGTATAGCCTTATATCATTCGGTATCTTTTTATTCTAAATTCGGCCCAGAATCTGGCCAGTATTGAAGGTATACTTACGTATGATATATTTGCTTTCATGGGATACAAATTAAAAAATAATATGTCTATTCACTATTTAATAGTGAAAAAGTGGATGAATTATTAGGATCTTTTATGTATGGTTTTGAGAGAGTTCTTGAGGCCCTTTTGAGTTTTTGGGGTTAGGTCATTGCTGGGTTATATTTCAGTAGTTTCTAATTGATAATCTGTGCCTTAAGGGGTGGGTTAAGATTTCAAGTTCAGGCTCTATCCTTAGTTACTAAATAAGGGTTTCGCTGGTCTGATTTCTGGGTGATGTTTTAAGGGATTTATGGAATTAGTTAAGGAATCAATGGAATTGGTTTCTAAGACTTGTTGGAGTTGTAGAACCTTCTTTAATAAACTTACTTTTTTATTTTTCTTTACTTCTCCCTTTTGCATCTTATGATTCCTTTGTTTATATCTTTAAAGTTCCACCTTTTCTAGCTCCAATTAGTGAATTTGCTCTTGAAGAGTTTTTTCCTTAAGAGTGAATTATTTATGCGATATTTTAATCCCGTGTTATAGGTAATAGTGAGGAATGAATTCTAGATTAGCTGCAGGGTCCCCACTTTTAAAAGATTGCCAGTCATCAACATTCCATTTAAATGAGTCTGATTCTTTCTGAGAGCTGTACTTATCATTTATTTCTAATAATTAGGTTTTCGAGAGATTAAAGTCTTTTTCCTTTTGTTTCCTTTTGAGGTAGTTTGTAACAATCATCACCTTCTTCAAAGATGTAAAGAGAATTAAGTGGATTGATCGTGAATTTGAGAAATTAATGCAAGAATATATATGAAAAGCATCGTTTAAAGCATCAATATCAGTCTTAATGTCTTCTTAATTCTCCTCATCTTCTTGATTTTCAACTTTTCTTGTACTTGCTGAAATCACCAAGAAATATTCACGTTCCATTCCTGATCTTGTGGTCGTCAAAACCCCCAGTGCTAGTGGTGCAGCTGCTGTAACCTCAGCCACTTCTAGGTTTGAGAGTACTGTATCAAGATTCTTGAAGAAGGAGGAGACTCCATTATGTTTAGTTAGAATTTAATGATTTTGAGATAATAAATAAATTAAATCATTCTTATTAAAACTTTTTGAGTTTTAATGCTTTAACATAACTGATTTGACTAATAGTTTTAATTTATAGAGAAATTTAATTAGAGATGTTTTTATTAATTTTAGGATGAAATTTATTAATTAAAGCCAAGAATGATTTAATTTATTTATTATCTCAAAATCATTAAATTCTAACTAAACATAATGGAGTCTCCTCCTTCTTCAAGAATCTTGATACAGTACTCTGAAACCAAGAAGTAGCTGAGGTTACAGCAGCTGCACCTCTAGCACTGGGGGTTTTGACGACCACAAGATCAGGAATGGAACATGAATATTCTTGGGGATTTCAGCAAGTACAAGAAAAGTTGAAAATCAAGAAGATGAGGAGAATTAAGAAGACATTAAGACTGATATTGATGCTTTAAACGATGCTTTTCATATATATTCTTGCATTAATTTCTCAAATTCACGATCAATCCACTTAATTCTCTTTAGTTATATTCAAGGAGACTTTAAATGCACGTCATTCATTTAGAGTATAGAATTAAGAGGTTCCTCCTGGTTCTGTTTTGAAGTTAGATTTGATTTAATTGCATTTTAAGTCAATGCTATTATCTCTATATTTTCAAATAGATACTTGTTATAAGCAATCTCAAATTTCCTTAGGGTCCTGGTATTATCCCTGATCTTTTAAATAAATTTAGTCGTGATTGTGTAATTATTCACACATCTCACCAAATCACTTCTAATTAAATAATTTATTTATTTTTTAGCAACAATAATAATTAAAAAGCAAATCCAATTGAGAGTAGGCTTTATTCTATTTACTATATTTCATATCATTATAACTCCAGCTTCATTTTCCGATATTTTTGTCAAGTTTCTGTCGTATTGAACAAAATTTATAAGAAAACCCATTTATAAATATAGATATGCAAACTGTTGCATACATTTTTATTGAATTAAACTTCATCTTCTAATCTGATATTCTTTCATATTCTTTTACTTAATTAATTAAAATGTCAGCTTATGAAATTAAAATCTTTAATATGATAAATATAATGTTGTTAAGAAAGCTTAAAAAAGATTTTTATTAAGTTTCTATTTATTTCAATCGCTTAACTTTTAATTTTGAAAGTAACGTTCAACTTCTTATTGGTAAACAATTGATGAGGCATTATCACTCCAGGAATTTAAAAAAAAATTACTCAAGAACTGGCAATATTCTTGCAGGTTCCGAACAAAATATTCCCAGCGTTGCTAATGTTTATCTTCTTGCGTTTAAAATAACTGTAGTTTTATTTTATTTTTTGTTTTTCTCATTGAAATTGAATTACCTGACTAATAGTAAATTTTATAGCTTTTAAGTTTTTAATTCCAGAACTATTAATTAGATAAAAATCATTTTTAATTTCTGTAAATACATTTTAAATCGAAAAGAGTAATAATTTTTATATTGAAAAATCTTTAAATAAACTATATTCTCTAGTTAAATCAAAAGATTGGAGATGTCTCTAATTGTTTTTTTTTAATACTTTAGTTAATAACTTTTTGGTACATCATTTTTACAAAATTTTATTAATCAATGCCAAAACTGAAATCTTATTTTTAAATATTAAAAGTATTTTAACTATCTATGTAAGAAATTAAAATGTTAATGAGCTAATAGATTTCAGCAACAAAAAGAGAATACAAATATAATAAAATGTTTAATATTCATGAAAGCATTAAATTATATACATATAAATATATTTATATCAATAACTTCAGAAAATATTAAAAATCCTATTTCTATAAAAGATTTTCCAATTCATTGATATACTTGTGAGAAAATTGAAGAATTTTCACTGCTCCGTTTATGTTTCTTGGAACTTCATACTTTTCCCTTTTATTACTGAGGATTATTTAATACATTTGAGTATTTTTAAATTAATAATGAGCTTATAACAGTCTCTGATGATTATATATCAGATGTGAAATGTTTGTGCAAGATTCTATTTTGATCAACATAATTGTCGGTGTTGGTGATTTACTGAATGTTACTGTCTTCATTATGATTATTTATCGCATATTCAGAGTAGTTTTGTTCAAAATTACAGAGATAATATCTCTCTATCATTCAATTTTTAGAGATTAGTATAATGAATGCTTTTAATTTAAATTATAATGGAAGATATGATATTTAGATTAAGTGACTTAGTTGTCTATAAAAAAAGAAAATATCTCTTAAAATTTTGCTTAAGCTGATTAATTTTTAAGCGTAGATATCGATATACTATTAGTGTAAATCTGTGGAAAGTAATGATTTGAGCTTAAATTTTGTCAATATCATTAATGAGGTAAAGTTATTGGTTTCTTAAACTATTTTTTATTTTTTTAACTAGAAATGTAAAGCTAAAAGAATTCTTAGTCATGCTATTCCAATATTATATTTGAATATAAATTTTTAATTAGAAATTGATTTATTACTATGAAAAATATGAGTAATTATCAAGAATAATATGAGTTAAAACATCAATTTTTGGTATCTTTTAAGTTTTTTTTTATTCTTTTTGTCAAATAGTCATTATATTTTACCACGCATCTACTATTTAATGACTACTTCATCAGCAACTTCTACCTTAAAACTAAACCAAAATTTATATAAATTAAACAGTAAAAACCAAACTGTCATATTTTGGAAATCCTTACTATCAGTTGAGAATCAATTCTAAATCAATCCAGTGTGAAATAATAGCATCCCTATTAAGTAAACTTACTTTATATATAAGTGAATAATAATTTTTAAATACTTGTGATTATTTAGTAACTGCCTTTCCTTTAGTCACTGATTATTGAGAAAAATATCATTTAAACTTTATCTTTGATATTGAAAGTTTACTTTCAGTTCTATCTTAATATGCCTTTTTAATGAAAAGACAATTTGCGTGACAAGGAGTCAATGTTTATCATTTAAAGTTTGAAAAATCTTTTGTTAATCTTAGAACATTTGCTTTATCTTATTGGGGATACTATCAAAAGAAGTCACTGTTAGTCAACGCTTAAAATTTTCTTCACTTCATCATGACACAAATTTCGTAGAAGTTTAAGTTGCTATTCCCTTCTGGTGACATTAAAGAAAATTTAGATATCTGCTCCTTATGAAAGCTATCACATTATGGAATGTTTTTGTCAGTATATCATATTAATTGATAGGTTTAGTTTCTAATATTATTGAAATAGAGTTATCTACTTAAATATCGTTTACATTTTTATTAAATTACTAATTTCGTAATATTCCTTTCTGTTAGCTTTTTTAATTTCTTAAATATATATATATATATATATATATATATATAATATAATAACTATAAGAATCTAAATTCTTATTTATTTCAACTTCTATTAGGTTTTATTATAAAATTACTAATATAATTTGAATAATTGCCTTATCATTTTATCATTCCAGCAAATTTAATTTTTAGTAATCTTTAATTCATTTAAAAAATTTAGTCGATTGCTTAATAATAAATCTTCAAAATTTAATACAAATATGAAATTTTTAAAGTTATAATTCTTGTTATACGCTGCTTATATATAAATAGTAGGTGTATACGGTGTCATCCTTTTCCCTTCTCCATAAGCGTCCTCGTCATTTTATTTCTAATCAATACTTGAAATACAAAATATAATGTAATCTCAACTAAAATAATTAGCTTCACAGTTATTTCTGCAGCTCTATTTATCTTATTTGGATGGAGAATGCTTCATCTACTCTAAATTTACGTTAAACACCTCAATAATAATTTTTTAACAACCATTCTGCCATTGTGAATTACAATTTTGTTCTCATCAAAACCATCTTTAAGTCTGTTTGACAGTCAATCAACTAGATTTAAATCATTTTAAACTTCTAAATGAGAGAGTTTATCAAATGTTTACTATTGCTTCTTAATAAGGAAAATGGCTTTGTACTCCTTCTTTTCAAATGTAACTAAGTCTTTATCCTCTGCAACTTGCTCATTGTCATTCACAGATTCTTTGTCACTTTCATAATTTAACACTGTTAGTTTCTACCTATCGGAAAGAACATTTAGAGAATTTAATTACATTCCCAAAGAATGAGTAATTTATTCATTATTTTGTTTCTTTCTTATGCTATAAATGATAAATCTTAATGAAAAATCAAAACCCTAAACTCCTTCAGTAATTTGATTTGAGTTTTTGATTGATAAAATTAGACTATTAGTGCATACTTTATTAGGGTTTTAATTGGATTTATGTAGGGGTTTAATGTTTAAATATTAGTAATATAAGTGAGTATATGCGAAGTTTGGGGACAGTTTATGACAGTGAGTATATAGATTTATTGTTTATGTCGCGTTATGGATGTGATTAATATGGTGATCAAATCAGACCTATTCTTAATTATAAATCAATAGCAAGGCTACTTTATAAATCTCCTACAACAGTTAGGTCTCCTTGTCCTTTAGCATTGAATTTTAAGAGATAGCACATTAATTCTAAGCTTTAAAGACCTCTAAAATTTTAGCAGCATCATATTGATTATCTTATTAATGATAAGACTCTGAAATATTGGGCTCACTTCTCTCTGGCCTAGAGAGCTGTGATGTTTCATCGAAAATTTCCTGAGCTTAACATCTCTGCTTAATCAATAGCTAACATATATAAAAAGAATGGAATATCTTACAAGACAGTCAATCGCATAAAGAGAGTGATTGACTTTAATGCTCCATTTTATAAGGATAATTTAAATTATATTCGATTAAATGCAGGGGGGCTTAAGAACATATTATAAAATTTATAAACGCTGATGAAGCAGTATTTACCTTTAATACCTTCATATCAAGGCCTTGGTTTAAGAGATTTAGCAACAAAGAAGTATATGATTAAAAGGTTAAGGTTTAAACTCATGCTATTCTAGGTGGAAAAAGCAAAGATAGTGGCCTTGAGACTTATGTTATTCACCCTCGTTCTACAAAAGGCTGAATAATACATTAATATCCTGCAATAACTCAGAGACAAGTACGCTAACTAAGAGATTATTCTGTTCTTTGATAACTTATCAATTCATAAAACTAAAGACTCAAGGAGAGAATATGAAAGGCTAAAAATAGCACCTGTATTTAATGTTCCCTACAGTCCTTAATTCAATGGAATTGAATTATAATAGAGGTTAATAAAAGGCTACTACAAGAAACTTCTACTCTATCACTTGATGAACGACTTGAAGATAGATACAGTAGACTTTATTAAGAGTGCTGCTAAAAGAGTCAGCGATGATAAAGAAAAAGTATGCTCAAGAGAAGGGAGATTTTGTGTTTATAAATAAGTTTTAGATTTAAATGAATGAACAAGTTCACATATTAAATTAGCACATAAAAGGATTAGGCTTCTCTTTCTTTTCTTCTTCTTTTTAAGGCTTGCTTGGGCCCATGTTTCTTCTCTTAGTGCCAGCTCCTGCATCTATGTTCATATCGTCTGGCTTTTAAAATTCTTTGTAGAGTCTCTTACTCAATTCATGCTTTACTTGAGACTTTCTCTCTCTGTTTAATTTGCTGCGCTCTTTCATCAAGTATATAGCAGTACCAGATTTTCTATAAAGTTAGATTTCTAAGCTTACTTGAGATAAAAGGGTACGTTTGAAGTTCCTACAGCCACGTGTCACTTTATTTAATACCTTACTTCTCTTTCTCTTCAGGAGAGGTGTGTAGCTTTTCTTGTGAGCTTCTTGAATTACTTCATTTAAGTAGTCAGGTTTCAGAGTTCCTAGAACACTAAAGAAGAAGTTTTTTTTTCTGGTAACTTATTGCAGAGATGTAGCTTTGATGGAAAGTATACAGCAACATCTGGATCACTCATATCATCATCTTAAAGATTTGTTACAGAGATTTCGGGGTAGTTTGTTATCTCTATCATCCTAAATTCATTAAATTTAAAGCCTTTTTGTCTTCACTCAGTATAGCCTTTAAGAATAAGATTTCAGTCCCCTCCTAAGTTTGTTAGAACAATTCAACTATAGTTAATTAATTAGTATTAGTTAAACTTCCAAATTTTCCTATTATTTCTCGAGATTGAATTCTCTTCAATGCATCATTCATAGACTCCATCTAGCTTCCTCTTTCTAGAAATGTTAATGACATTTAAAATTATGGATATCCATTCTAAGTTTATTAAAATCTTACTACTAAATAGGGAGGACCTACTGGAGGTCAACCTTGATAAGATATGCGGAGAAGCATTGAAAAATTTGCTACAAGATTCACTGATTAATTTCTATTTTTATCAAAATTTCTCCTTTAAATTGCTCCTAGTAATTTTATTTATTTTGGGAGGTCCTCCAAATTAAGTTAAAACTTGATTTGGAGGACCTCTTAGAGTAAAAACAAAATTTCATTAGGAGTATTTTAATTGATCAAAATGTATAAAATTCTCATAAAATATGCCAACTTACAGTCTTTTATGGTAAGTTAATTTTCTTACTTATCAGCAAAATATCTACCAGAGTGTCTTATACTCAACTATTAAAGTTTATCAAGGTATATTTTAGCATTATTATAATAAAATTTATCAGCAAACTAAAATGAGCGCTAAACTTCTGAGAAGAGCGGCATTACTTGGGTAAAATCAATCAAAATTATCATTTCAGCATCCAAGAAAAGTAAAGACCAGAGACACTTGTACTCAGTGGGAGCCTACTTATGACAACTTAGACCAGTCTAGCTTTGAGATTTAAATATAAGTTAAGTCGGAGGTCATAATAGAAGCTGTGCAAATTGAGGAGGAGGTTGAACAACCCGCCCTTGAGGATTAGTAAATACCAGCCAAAGTTGACTATTAATGCAAAGAATGCAATAAAGTTTTCCATTACAAGTCAACTTATAAGAGACACTTGAGAGATATACACAACGATATGCCAAGGTTATATCTCAAGGATTAAAAGAAAAATGGAAAGTATGTCTTTGAGTTCTGCTAGAAGCCATATTCTCATTCTAGAGACCTCAAAGTGAACTTAAAGAAATAGCAAAATCAAAGTTTTGCCTTTATTCATAAATCTACAGGAAATAGATTCCTCTAAAAGAGAAGATCAACAAACCCAGTGGAGCCTCTTAGAGTTGAAATATAACATAAAGTTAAAATGAAGAAAGCAGTCAAGAAGTTTCAAGTCTCTGAGATCAATAAAATCATGGTTAAAATAAAAGCAATGAAGATTCCTATATTAAAAATTTATTGACTTAGATTCTGCCAATAAAGCTACCTCAATCTTAAACATAATATAGAGAAAAAAAGTCATTACTGATGACTAATATGCTTAGAAGATATATCATTTCAATTAATTCCTTGCTGATGGCAAGTTTCAAATGGAATTTGCTAATGAATATTTATTATGCTCATAAAAATCAAAGCTAAATGAGTGCAGGTATATCATCTACCTTAATGGTATTGTGTATGTGTGTGAGTGTGTGTGTGTGTGTGTGTGTGTGTGTTTGTGTGTGTGGTGTGTTGTGTGTGTGGTGTGTGTGTTTGAGTGTGTGTGTGAGTGTGTGTGTGTGTGGTGTGTGTGTGTGTGTGTGTGTGTGTGTGTGTGTGTGA
>ARYC01006602.1:0-26491 GCA_000711775.1 Oxytricha trifallax
TCAAAGCTTACTAGAGAGGAAGGGATGCTTCTTAAGCTCTGCAAGCCAGGTCTCGCTTATTAGTATGCCTTGCTTCTTTTAATCTTCAGGAGAAATTGAATAGCGTTTCTTGTGAGCTCCTTCAATAATTTCTCTGAGGAAACTCTCTCTTAAAATGCCAAGAACACCAAAGAAGAAGCTCCTTTCTGGAAGCTTGTTAGAGAGTTGTTTCTTGGTAGGAAGATAAACCACCAACTCTTCATCTTTCATCGCATCCTCGTAGAGATTAGTAACTGAAATCTCTGGGTAGTTTAGTATATCTATCAACTTTATTTCACTGTTTTTGAAGGCTTTCTTCTCATCGCAGAGTATAGCTTTTAAGAATGAAATTTTGGTACCTTCCATCGTTGGAAGGAATAAACCAACTGTATAATATGTTAATAGTCATCAAGTTATCTTACCATGTAAAGTTAGGTATCGATAGAGATCTTCCTTACTTCTGAATCTTGATATCATTTCTTGAGCCTCGACTCTTTTCATTTGATCATTGAGTGATTCCATCTTTGTTCCTCTTCCTATTAATGAATTTCAAATTATAACTTATAGACTTCTGGATCCTATTGTTTAAAATCTTACTATTAAATATGGGCATCTTATAGGAGGTCAACCCTGCAAAGATACGTGGAGAAAGTTTGCAGAAGCTGTAACAAACTGCAGAGATTGAGCTCCATTTTAATCAATTTAGTTCCATTAAATTAGTACTAAATTTGTTTAAATTTAATTAGTACTGGTACTAAATTCGTTTAATTTTAATTGGTACCAATTTAATAGTACCAAAACTTAATTAGTACCTAGTTTTAAACTAATGAGGTTTTAATGGAAAAGTTCCAAAATGGTTCAAAACCTAATTGGTACCAGTACCAACCTGAATTTATTCTCAGTTGGTACCAAAATTAAAAATATTAAGCATAAAATTAGAAAATTTATAGTTATAAACTAAGTATAAATATGATGTCTAACACCTAAGAATCAACCATTGTTGTTGCAGTGCCAGCTCCTATACAAAGTTAGTATAGCCAGTGAGGTTTTTACTTATTAATAATAGAAATTTAAATTTGAATTTAAACATGGCGGCTAACTTAAATCGTAAGGCAGTTTCTCTTGGAACAGGTTAATCATTGCTCAACTTTGGCTCCTCCAAGAAACCAGAAGTAATTTATATTGTAAAGGAGGTAGAGCTAAGAGTTCTAGAGTTAGAAGATGAGGTCTTTAAAATTTAAGTTTAAAACAAGAAGTAGAGTGCAGAGATGGGAGTTAAACATAAGTTAAATTGGTTGAGGAAGATAAGGAACAGCAACCAATAGAAAAAATTAAAAAATTTTAATGTGGAGACTGCTAAAACTTCTTCTCAACTGAGTCTAGCTTGAAGAGGCACATTTAAGAGGTACACTCTGGCAAGGCCAAGATCTATTTTAAACATGACAAAGTGGATGGAAGGTACCAATGCACAACATGCATGAAGTCTTACACTCACTCAGCAAAGGTTAAGAAGCATATGCAAAAACATCATCTTAGCGAATTCTTGATTTAAGATTAGGAGACTTAATAACTTGTACCTGCTAAAAGAAAATCAAAAATTCTTGAGTCTTAAAGAGACCTACAGGAGAAGCTCAAGAGACAGTGTCGCTTTGAATCAATGAACTAGCCTGCAGATCATACTGTTTTAGCATGCTTCCAAGCGAAAGCAATGAGTAATCCTGCATTAAATGCAATTGAACTTAGTAGCTGCATTCAAAATTACTTGCACATAAGTGTGCCTAACAAGGCAAAGCTAATAGTAGTTGATTGCAAGAATTTGCTTAATTTAAATGGTGTTATATTAAGCTATGGTTTCATCGCACTAAGGCTCAAGTATTTTGAAATGACTTTAAGAGACTATCTATATCATAATAGATATCCTGATGACTTAAATGATATTCTTACAGATATGATTAAGGGTGTCAAGGAGTTGCATGAACTTGGATATGTTCATAGAGATTTGAAGCCTGAAAATGTTATGCTTAACCTCTGCCCTTTAGAAGTCGTAGTTATCGATTTCAATAGAGCCTTAAGATAAGAGATAGTGACTTTGGCAAAAGTTCTTGGTACTCCTGGATACTTCCCAATTAGAGAGAAATGGACTAATGGCTCAGTTCAGTGGGATGTATGGACAATTGCCGCTATTATATTAGAGAGCGATATGGAAAGTATGTCATACTTTGGAACAAAACATGAGAAATAATCAATAAGTTTAGCAGCTAAACATATAAAATAAGAAAAAATCTGCGATAAAATTAAGAAGATAGTTGAGATGGTCATAGTTAAAGCTCCAGCATATCCAAGATAATCATTAGATGACATTCTAGAACAACTAAAGACAGCGAGATTCAAGAGGTATCACAAAGACAAGCAGATAAAATTTGTTTGAGTTAAGCACACTAATAATCATTAAATATTCATTAAATTCATATAAAACCTGCATTTTGTCTACTAACCCCAATAAGACCCCAACTATACCCTACAAATCAAAGCACTTATAAACCTCACTAAGGGGTTTTGGGGTTTTGATTAGAGTCTCAACGATTTCGATGATCCTTAGGCGTTGGAGGTTGAACGGCTTCAATGTTATTCGAAAATGATTCATTTCAGCGCTCAATCGCAGGCCAATACTATCAAAGTGGTAAGTCGCCCAAGTGTGCTCAGCGGACTCTCTTCAGAAAATGGCTGGGCTCTCGCTGATCAGGAGGGCGGAACTTATAAAAGAGAGATACAGGCTGCCCTCTTTCACGGCTCCAGCACTTGCGAGGTGCTACAAGGCCAATGGGATCACTTTCGCGAAGCCATCGTACTAGTACAGCGCCAAAGTGAAGGGCCTTGATAAAATCAAGAAGGCTCAGGAAGATAAGGCTCGTGAGCTGGGTCGCCTTATTTAGACTGACCAGCACGTTATCTATATCGACGAGACAACCGTCATCGCTGGCAGACTCCCAATAGAGTGTGGTGTAAGAAGGGAGTGGCCGTAACGATCCCTAGCAGCAGGGGGCGTTCATTTACCATCGTCGGAGCGATAAGCAGCAGACTCGGACTTGTGGCCAACGACGTCTTCACGGGTTGCCTCAATGGAGAGCGGTTCAAGGGTTTCCTAGAGGATATTAAGAAGCGCATCAGTGGAACCGCTTATTGTGTTATGGATAATCTCTCAGCCCACCACAGCAAGATTTCCCGAGAAGCCTTCAGCGCTACGCTTAGGCCTTTTTCCTTCCACCCTACAGCTGCACAATGAACTCCATAGAGCGCCTATGGGCTCTACTCAAACGCGAATGGAGAAAACGCGTAATTCACTTTAGCGTCGCTCAGCCGTCCGACGATCTTGTAATACAGAATATCAGGGAAATCCTGGATGCCCTCGATCCCTCAACAATCTACAACATCTGCTCTTCAAACCTTGCAGCCCTGATAAGTGCTTTGCAGGGTGACGTCGTGTGATCAGAACTGCATCTTCGAGGGAGTAGCGTAATGCTAAGACTGGTTGGCTTTGCTTGAGCTTTGTTGAACTATTTATCAATTGGTTAAGGAAGCTAAGGGTACTTACGATGAGGGCTTTTCTAAGAGATCTTTTCAGAGTTATCTAGGGCGGATTGCCTACTTTCGATTCTCTCTCTTTAAATGCTTAGCTTCTATTTCTTGGCTGTCATTTTACCTTCTCTTACCAGTGCCAATCCATTACGGCGAGGAGTGTTCTTTGAATGAGGCAAATTCTTAAGGAACCCAGTAGGCAGCTCTATAAGTTTAAGGTTCTTAATCGCGTTGGGCTTAGGCGGCGGCATGTAGCCCTTGTCAAAAATCTCATCTCGGGGGCAGTATTTTGACAGCACGCTTACGAGCCAAGCCTTATCCGGCTGACCGCTCTCTGTGATTCCTAGGGGTTTCTTCATCTTCTCAGCAATATCTGCTACTTTCTCGAGGAGAACCAATTTCTGCGGAGGCCTTACGCATGGCAGCAATCGAATATCCTTGTACAAGGGACACCAAAGCTACCCGCTAATAACTTGCAGTAGATAATCCTGGGTCACGATCGATGAATTAATCTTCGGCAGGAAGTACCCGTTCCTGAGGGTCGACTCGTAGAGTTCCTGTTTGGAGTTGATATAGCGGGAGAGCTACTCGAGGGAAACCTTATTCGGTTCACTCATTCGAATCGATGATTATTAATAATTACTGATAATGCTTTTGAATGATTTCCCTTTATCTCTTTACTGAGCTGGTCAAATTTGATAAAAGCTAGTTATTTGAAAAGCTAGTTCTTAAACGCAGATACTGTTAGAATTTGCGCTGGCATTCGCGATTCTCCAAGCGTGATATTTAGTATTCTTGTAAGTTAAACATTTCCTCTGCAATTCTCAGTACATTCTCTGGAGATCCCAAGGCGTAAACGATTTTCAAATATTCAAGTATCAAGGGGCGGCCACTTGATTTCACATTATCTCCTCGAGCGCCGAAGCATATTAAGCCAAAACACTATCGATTGGAAGCAAACTCGTGAAGGAATGTACTGTAAGTAAATGCGCTGAGTAATAACGAGCAGAGAGCAAGTAATCGTAAAATCATTATTAGAAAGAATTAAAATTAGTGATAATACTCAAGGGTGGACCTCAGCGCTCTCAAGCGGCTCCTTCGCTCTATGATTCTTCCTATTAGTCATGTGCTTGGACTTAGCTTTCTTGTTACGCTTCGTGTTCACCACCCTACCCTTAACAGATGTTTTATCCCCGGTCATAATACTCTTCAATATAGATACCTGTTTCTCTCTCTCTCTTTCGGGCTGTACGTATCCGCCTCAAGCACCCAAAGCTGCACAGCATAGACACTCTTGAGAAAGTCATGGATGTTCCAGTATGATGCGCATTTTTCAATTCCTGAGTAGTGAATGGCGGTGCGAGCGCTGTCGAAGAGAGCGATGCCCTGCGAACATTTCTTTAGCGTAACAGCGTGAGTAAAAGTTAGCCCTATTCCCTGGTCCCTGTAAACCATAATGAAGACCTATGAACTCGATGAACTTAGCTCGCTGAGTAAATCTCTGCAGTAGGGATTTTGCTTGGAGTACTGCCATTCGTAAATCTTAGTAGGGGAGTAGAGGTTGAGGTTGGAATCTGCGACGACGTCTTTCATCTATTTGAGTGAGACCCCGTTGAATTGCTTGAAGGTGAGAGCCTCCTAGTGAGTTATATGCATTCTTCTGCGCATGTATCGAATAACTTGCTCGCGCGATGTGAAGCAGCGATACCCTACAGCGTAGTTAACAGCGTGAATCACGCAGTCCATATAGTGTTACGGCTTAGCCCCTTCGAACCACATACTGTTGAATCTTAATTTGCTGGGCTCGAATGCGTCGTGTTAGTATCTCTTAGAGTAGTACCACCCAGTGCCAAAGTCGATATCCGATAACGGCTGCTGAATCAATGCAAATTCAGAAGCGGCTTCGCTGGCGCCTGCGCAATTGCCTCTGGCCTTTACTATTTTTGGTTGCGTTACTTAGATTTCGTTGAGCTTGATGTAATCATGAATGGGACCAAGAAAACTGTCTTCGAAGTGCTGTGCAAGATAGAAATAATCAGCGACGACGATGTTATTGGAGTCATGGTACCTCAGCTTGAATAATATTGACTTGCCTCGCATAGGGTCGATCGAGTACTCATGATTAATGACGGAATAATCTTTTTTCAGGCAAAGGGTACTTGAGCGCGTGAGACCCTTATTGCTGTTTGAGATTGGATTGTTACTGCCATTGTCTGAAGGAGCAGCACTATTTTCCTTGTTGATGATTTCATCATCGTCTTTTTAGCCTTGCCGCTATTTTTTAATCAGTTTGTTAGGGGGCGTCTTACTGATCTCTGATTTTTCTTTGGATGATGAATGCTAGGAGTTATTCTTGGGAATCGACTTCTTCTTAGCATTGTGATCAACGCTAGACGCTGAGCTTGAACTTGAGCTGGAGCTTGAGCTACTACTTGATTCAGAATCGTCACGATCGATTGGGACATCTCCAGCATCAACAGCAGGAATACTGATATCCTTACTAGGGGGATTTAAATCCTCTGGAATTTCTTCAGCGGGAAGCGGCTCTTATCGTTCTGGATGCTCTGAGGGATCTCTGCTGCTTTTATTCTGCGCTTAGTCGCTTTTTTCTTCAGCGATCACGCCTTGACTATTTTTCTCTGATGAAGAACCCTCACCGTGGGAACTGGAAGCTTAGCTTGATTCAGCCAATTACTCTTAGTCTTTTTCCATATGCGCTACAAATTTATCTGATTTCGCTGGCCCTTCCTTTAAATACATCGCAGCAAGCAGCAGTTTAAATATTGGGGTGGTTGGCCACCAAGCAACAAATGTATGAACTTCAATGATGCTAGGCGCTCGCGATACCTCATCGTCCCCAGCAGAAATTTATCAAAAGTTAGAAAGGCTAAAATCTGCTTTCGCGATTTTAATCCAATTAATTTTGCGCATTTCACTTTTGCGGAATTTAATTCCTAATAAATATCTTTTACATTTCCACCCTCCTATATATAGTATTTCACGCTTCTGTTAGAGTTGCGAGGGCGACTATCAGCAAACTGAAATCGCTCTAAGTCGCGGAGCCCCGATGCGAAAAAGAAATTGGCAGAGTGACGGGCTGTTTGAGGTGGTTCTACTAATGCAAAACGTACTCTGAGGCATCTTTGAATGATGGAGGGTAGGTTGGTATTTAGTACATTCATTCAATATCACTTTGGGAAACCAACGCTACACCTCCGTTTAAACTCATGCACCACCACCATCACCAACACCAATTTATCATCACATCTTACTCTTGGGACACACTCTAGGCAATGTGGGGACTTTGCGATCAATGGGTCTCACAATATAAAGGATGGAAATGAAACTAAAATTTCACGGATTCGTCGTATATCCAGATACCTTTAATTTATTAATTTATCATATTTATTAAGAAAATATCTCTTATTCCAAATTCGATATTTATGCACTATAAGAATTTCTTTCTATGGATGAGTACTACTAGTGTGAATAGTTGTTAATTTGATCATTGATGCCAGCTGAGGGTTGATTGTATCCTTAACTTTGCTTCAATTACTACATTCCTTAATATTGATGGGTAGTGTTTGGATTGAATGAGAGATACTAAGTCTAGTCAATCATATCAACTTTTTGCTTTAATGTACTACTAACTGCATCATAGTTGTATGTCTTTGAACCTTAAGCAACAGGTACCTAGGTCTTATTACTGACTTTTCTCTCAATATCAAATTGATTTGAAATGGACTGCTTGTTAGATCTAGAAGGTGGATTATATTCAACATAACTTGACTTTGGCTTATATGCAGCAGTCTATCTTTAACTTTCATCTATCCTGAATGTTGTCTATGCTGTGGAGCTTATATATGCTGCATTGGTGTATTCATCGTTTGATGTATAGGGTATTTAAGAATGCTAAAGTGATGGTCTCTGCGAAGAAGATGTATCTCTCTTTGCTCTTTATTTAAACTATGAATAGTGAAGAGTGTTTGTAAAGCCAGTCGATGTCTTCTTTTGATGTTGAGATGATTAAAGTTTTTACTATTAATGGTAGTTTTGTGAAATTGTTGAAGTTGGGTAGTATTTACGATCGATGCTTGATCTACCTATTGAACTTGATTAAGAAGCTTTCCCAACTGAGTTAAAAAAATACTAGCAAATAACTATGAAGTTTTGCAATGGACTCTTGACTCTGTTAGATTGAGAGAGCTTATCTTTCTTTGTACTTGAATTGCCTGAATTATAGTAACTTTGTTGAATTTAATTAATTGATTGATATAAACTTTATGGATTTTATTGCTTCTCCCAAGTCATATTGTCATTCAAATAATTTAAAAATGTTAGAGCAAACATAAAACCGTGTTAAAGAAAATAAATAAATGGTATAAATAATATTCAAAAATGATAATTTTTGTTATTGTTGATTGTGTTTGAGAATGGATTAGAATCAGAACACTGAGATTAATGCATTTTAGCTTAATTTTAAGTTATTATTTAAGGAGACATTAGAGAGGAATCTAAAATAGATAATATTTATTTAATCTACATGATGAGAGAAGCCTTAGTCTTTTTTAGCTGATTAATAAGTTTATTTTGTGGTATTTTGCCAATAAGAATATTAGTAGCACAATGATTAGTTGAAAAATATCACTATAAAAAACTTAATCAAACCAGCATCCGAACTTTTAATATCTGAGAAGAAATGACACCCAGTTGTCATGAATCTCCGTATTATTGACTTAATCAAAATAAAAATGTATAAAAAACTGATTTGATAAATTTGCAAGAGCTAATTTGTTCTCAATTTCTATAAATTTCAAATAAAATAAGTCTAAATCCGCTGATTCTCTGGATTTAAATCCAATTTATTGTATTCTGCATGGTTGGTGATGCTTGTTAATGAAACTTATTCGATACTATGACTGAATCATTTTTCTTGTGTAAATTTTAAGTCTACTGTTTTTGAACAATGATGTTGTTTGCTCCGTCTTCACGATTCAAGAACATACTATAAAAAAATTATCACTCAATTATACGTGATTTGAGATAAATAATAATTTGATATTGATTTTAAATAAATAAAGAAAAAATATAATACAAAACTTTCAAATTAAAAGCATTACATCATTCTATCTACTTAAATCGTAAGAAAATGAATTGTTAAAAATATAGAATTGAATGAAAAGAAAAAAATTTTTTTATTGTTTCATTCATTTTCGCCAATATTTCCTTAAATTACTTACTTTTTCAAATCTCTAGGATTCCATGTGCTATTAGAATTATACTAATGCGTTGTCTAATGCACTTCCTATAAATCTTAGCACGTTGGAATGTTTTCAGAGTTTTCCCCATTTTATTCTGACTTCTTGAACACAGGGTTATCATAGTTATCAATGGACCCTGAAGTCAATTGGTACTTTATGTATCCTTAATCATTACTATCTGATGGTGCTTGAAGCGTATTCCTAAATGCATCTGAATTTTCTCCACTTTTCATGTACCCATGAGTCCCCTTGCTCATCTATGTCAAAACTGAGTTTCTGCCTTGAGAATTTTGGTTCTTAAAATTACTGCCATAGTTTAGCAAGTAGTTATTCTCGGAGGTCTTTGGCCGATGATTTTTGTCATCTCTATTACTGGGTAAGGTTGTCGACATGAAGTGTTTAGCTTCAGCAAGTGGACTTTCTTACTACTTTTAACGTTGATTGTTATTTTAAACTGTAAAAGCAGTTGGGGAGTGACCAGTAGTTCTTTTACTCTCAGAGCTGCTTGTACAATTAAGCCGATTATATATTCAAAGGGATCAGGAATATCTCATTGATTTAGCTGCAAATTCTCTTGCAATGCTTTCCAGTGAGTTTGTTTAATATAGGGCATCTTTATCTTCTTCAGCAGAGGAAATTGCATCCAAAGAGCTAGGTTATTGTTTGTAGAAATCAATGTGTTTCAATTAGCTGCTTCCTCCAGTACTTCCAATATGCCCAAAACTTTGAACTATACGATAAAATGAAATTTATATCGAATTGCTTGCTTGACTTAGTTCTTAGGACTCAAATTAGCAAGCTAATGCTTAATTTTCATTAATATTGTGGGGTCTTTCTTTAATTTAGACTGCAAACTTTATGGAATGGGATTTAATGCGACTTAAACCTTTATTGGAGTAAAACTAAATGCTTCACATAGAATTATCTGTGTTTTTTCATTTCTATAAGATAGTTCAATCATTAGCTTAGCTGTCAGTCTTCTCATAACTATGAAAATATTTTTTATAAGCTTTATAATTTCTTACTTGGGTCTGCTGATGACATTAGCTTGTAATGTTAAAATTATAGCATAAATTTAATGATGTGATTAGGATATAAGTTTATATTCTAAACAACCCTTTTCTCTCTAATAATTTAATAATCAGTCCTTATGATGCTTTCTTCTATTCAAGCATCCTACAAACAATAATAAAATTATTTGTCTTACTATATCAAATCCGAAAGAACATCAGTTTGAATCTCGTTTCCATCTCTAATACGTGATATTTTGAGTGCGATACTTGCGAAATGTTGCTGATTATTCATATTTTAAGAAGCCATTAAAGACGCTGACATTTATTTTAATAGTTATATTAGTGATTGTAGAAAATTAAACAATCAAATTTGTTTTTATAAAATTCAAAGTTTATTTTAAACAATAACCTTAGAAATAGTTAACGTTCTTATTTTCTATATATATAAGGCCTTTCAAAGTGTAAAATTATTTTTTTTTATGTATAAGAATTTAAGAAATTTTTAGAAATTCAAATTTACATAAGGATTGTTAAAGTTACTTAAATGAATTTCGATTTAAGGATATATAAATTCACTTTTAAAAATAATAATAATAAATGGTATAAATTCTCTAAAACTATCTTACTTTAAATTTATTTAAATTATTTTCGTATTTGTTAATTAAATATATATACTTTTAAGTACTGTTATTTCAGTATCAAATCAAGCCTATCTGGGTAAAAACGTAAAAGGTATAGATGTATTCACTATTCAAATGAGTGGGGATCCTAAACAAAGATTCGTTGAACCAGCCTTGAAATATCAATCAAACTAGGGTATAATAAAATTCAATGAAAATTTACATATATAATTATAGAGTTCATTAATAATTTGCCACCCATAATCAGCCATCAAGGCTTTGATCAGTGACTATTAATAATTCATTCCATCAATAGCTCAAAAGATGTTTTAAAAGCTTGATTGGATTGTTTGGTACTTCCACGAAGAGCACTACTACGAGATTCAAGGTATGGCTGAAGCTGCTGGAATTGAAACTCACCTGGCAGTTATGTTGAATTTTGTTTATGAATTCGATAGCTACTGCACTTCTTTAATTGCAAGACTAAGCAATCAGATATAATACATCTTTCCTTTTATATTTCTCCTTTTTGGTAAGCAAATTTATGAATATAATGAATGGCTAGATCGTTCACTAGAGAAACCTAGATTTCTACTTTGCCGATCACTCTCGTGAGTTAGTTTTCATTGGTAAATTCTACAGAGGCGACTAGTATCTTTATGAAGGAGTATTCTTTGGAGGAATCGTAGCTACTTACACTGCTTATAAAGAAGGCTCATTTGCTATCACTCTCAATCAAAGAAGCCCAAAAAACAGCTATGTAGATTTGGGCAAGAATATTGCTAGAATTTTCATGGGATACACTCAGAGTGGATGGGCTATCAGGGATGCTCTTGCTACTTGTCATAACTATGACTGTGCTGTCTCTAAGCTATCAACTGAACCAATTGAAATAAATATATACTTAATTTACCACATATCGCACCAAGCTACTTGATTGTTTCAGGTATCAAAGACAACGAAGGTATAGTTATTACAAGAGACAGATAAGCTACAGCCCATGTTGAAGAACTATCAGACACCTAATGGTACCTTGTATAAACAAACCAAGATCATTACAAAGGAGATTGTCCTTTTACATTTCTTTTTTAATTTGTCCAATTAGATGCTAACATGCTAGACAAACCCTTGATTTACTTGGACCAGTTTAAGCAACATCAGATAGTATATATTAAAACGTCTTGCAAACATGGCCAAATCTTAACTTTATGTCCATTCACTCAGCAAGATTTTAAGCCGCACAGAATAGCTACTCGGTAGACTTTATATATGCTTAAAATATGGAGGATCCAGGAGATCTTTGAAAATAATCTTGTATGTCAGGCTTGTAAAAAAGTGGATCATATATTCATTCAAGGATCCTATAATGAAATATTTTATAATCTTAATAATTTCATAAATTAAAATTTAAGGCATTCAAGATTTATTCTCGAAATCTATAAAATTGAGGCATTGATATTTTACTAAAAATATTATTGATTAGATGTTAACTTTTGTAAGATTTAAAGTTGTGAATCCCTATAGGACTGTTTATGCTCTCTTGGAGATGGGATATGATGGTCTGATTTGGATACCGCAAGTACCTTGACCGTCAACGATGGCAAGTCTGATGTAACCTTTCTCTCCCCATGATGGACCCCATGAGTTTCTGACGATGTAATATTCTTGACCGTTCTCTACTCCATAACCAACAGCAAGGATGGCGTAGTTGAGTGAAGTTCCGCAACCAGCATTGAGGATACCACTTTGATAGTTCTTGAAGACATCACTGGCATCGTCTGAGACTGAAGCTGGTCCTTGAGTGGCAAGGGCAGCTTTCAATTGAGATGCTGAAAGAGTTTGTACAGTGTGGAAATCGTCGACATAGGCAACAATCTTGGATTGGTCTCTGTGGCAAGTTCCATCAGCAGCGAGGTATGGGTAGTCAGCTTCTTATTCCAAACCATATGCATCATAATAACACTTGTTTTTTTTTCAAATTAAGAATTGGGTCAAAATATAAAAATAGAATTTATATGATTTGACGTAGTCGTAAACTTGAGTAGCAAGACCACCATTTCCATATTTTATGATTTAAATTTAAATAAGTAGTAATTTGATATATTCGATTGCAACCAGCATTATCACAAGCAGTTGAGCAGTCAACAAGTTGTTGCTCTGAAAGTGAGTAGTGCTTTCCAAATTGGATGGCGAAGTGAGATTCAACTCCAGCTGCAGTTGAGAAAGCCCAGCAAGATCCACATCTGCCTTGATCCTTAACGGGGTTAATGACTCCATCATCTCTCCAGTTTTTGGAGGCTGGGAGGATTGCGTCTTCTAAAATTTATAAATATTTTTTCAATTGATAATTAGCCAAATAAATGTTTAAGATTTTCAAGTGTTTGTGGTAGACGTCATGTTCTTCCTCTGATCAATAAAAGCAATATCTTAAAATTTATGATTATTTTAAATATATATTAGGGTAAAAGCCATTTAATTGTATAATGGTTTGTTTCCAAGAATGGCTTGGAATTCCTCTTCAGTCCAGTCAGAGAACTGATTGAATCCAAGTTTGAAGGTTGGTACTCAGTTGGATGATGCGGCCAACATGATTTCCATCTTGGTCTTCAAGAACAGCTTGGCTCTCTTCTGGAACTCAGCCTTGGTGCCATATGACTTGCCGAATCTAGCGATATAGTTCAAGAACTCCTCAGTTGAAGAACTCCTTCAAGAAAGCATCTGAGGCGAACACAGATGAGAGGGAGACGATTCCCACGATGGCAAGAGTGAAAGTTTTCATTTGAGTTATATGGATTTTTATTAATTATTATTAAATTAGACTCACTGTATCCAAAGTATTGTTATTAAATGAGAAGAAAGGTAAGTATTACTGAGTTGTAGTTTTAGATTATTCTCAATATCATATACTTGAATTAATCATATTAAGTAATATCGGTATGGGATTATGAAAGTGTGAGATGTATTATAGTTGTTAATAAAATAGAAATTTGAATTATATATTATTATCTTCTTTCAAATGACTTCCTAGAAAATATTGCTCAATTAATTATAAAAGTTAGCTTTTTGTCTATTTATAAGATTCGCGTTTGGATATTGTATTAAATAATTACTAATTCATCAATAAATCACAATTCCTATGAGTTTTCTTTGGATGAGACCTCCTCACTGAAACAAGTAGACCAAGATTAAAACCCTTCCTGGATAAATTTGAGAAGTTTAAAAGACATGATAAGACATTCCTCTACTGATAGAGCACTAAATTTCGAAGATGAAAATTTAAACACCAATAAAAATGAAAAAAGAGATTATGATTCAAGGAATCTACTGCCTCCTCAATAAAATTCAACCTATGCTAAAAATGCTATTAGATCAAATTTAATAAATAGTGTAGTCTCTAAATCTTAACATTTCAAAGAACAAAGTATGTACAATTCAAAGGGCTCTTCCTCTTCAAGAGTAATTAGAAACCCTTAAGATTTATTGAAAGTTGAAATGTAGAATAATGACTTCCTTCAATAGTACAATAGTTTGACGTCTGATTCTATTCAATATTAAGACTCTTAAAACATTCAACGCAACTCAAACAATCTTCCCAAGCCATTGGAAACTTCAAGCAATTACCTCTCTAATGATGGTGTAAACTACAATCAATAAACTTTGATAATGAATCATTTCGATACTCCACAGTCAATTGTAATTCCAGAGATGAGAGGTCAGGAAATTGAAAGCTTATTGAAAGACGATATCCTAGGCAATTTGTTTAACTAAGCGGATGATCATGCAAACATGTTAAATCATATAGAATTAGCGTTTGATAATTTAACCTCACCCTATGGCAAGACACAAGAATTCGATATTCTTAATAACAATCAAAATGATGAATGCATAAACTACATTTAATAAATAACTCAAGATAATGATTCAACACCTGACGACAACAAACTGAAATGGGCTAAATAACTCACAGAGTAAAACAAAATTCAGATGTTTTATTGTTGCAGTAGTTAAATAATAATAATAATGCCTTAGTAACTAATGAAGATAGTTCTCAGAATAGTTTCTAAGAAAGTCATAGATCGCTTTCAACTAATAATCAATTTAAAAGATAGAAAAATCAACCTTCACAAGCTAGAGAGTCAATTGTATCAAGACAAAGCATAGGATAAAGTTGAGATTAAGCAAATCAACCTGAATATAGAAAATTAACAGAAAAAGCAAATAAATGGGGAAAGAAGCTCAACAAAAGGACAGATTGTTTCTCATAGTAGAAAAGCTTCATAACTGATAGATCTTACTAAGAGATCCTTTGATAATTTCTAACCATAGATATATACTTAATTGTAATGTTTTAAAAAGAAGCAAGTTGTCACACTAAACTTAGTAGAGAATGTGGATGACAAAGAAAACTAGAATCCTTATTAAACTCACACTGGACTCCCCTCATAACAATAAAAATGCGATGACCAAGAATCTCTAAGTTTAATATTGATTGATAAGGAATTTGATCAATTTTGCGAACAAATTGAGAAAATGAGATCTCATAATAATCTACTTTCTGTTGATGCAACTTTGCCCATTAAACCAGACACTAGCTTTAAAAGAAAGAAGTAACTTAGCAGTGTAGATAGAATCATAAACATCTAACAAAACACTCCAAAAAAGCAAACTCCTCATTAATCTTTGGAGCTATCTGAGAGTTAAAGCAGCAAATCCCCTCTGACCACTTCTATGCTAAATGTTCTGCAAACTGAAACAGCTAAAGATTTTTCACTTTAGCAGTCTCCTGCCACTTAAATTGACCAAACCATGTAACAGTCTTTTAAGAGAGATAAGCCAAAAAGAAACCTGAGAAAACACATTGAAAACAAATCTTTAATAGGTTGTATTGCTCTTACTGAAAACTCAGTTTTACTGACAAACCAATAAAAACAAAAATTCATTGATGTTTCACAAATTGAGCAATAGTCCTCATTAGACATGTCTTTAATGCATTCTCTAGACCAAAACGTGATTTAAGATGAGCTTTAAGAGTTAAATTAACGTTAAAGGTAAGAATTACTAAACCTAAAAAGGGACAATGTTAAGCTTTAGAGATAACTGGATCATCAGAAAAAGGACTATGACTTGCAAATTAACTAGTTAAAATCTGAACTGAATTAGTAGCAACAATTATCTTTAAAAGAAGCTGAGGAAGAAAATTTGATCATTTAAGAAAACTTGAAACAAGAATACGAAGATAAAATATAAGAATTGAAGAATAAACATGAAATCCATGTATTATAGTTAAACTAAGAGCATTAACGAGAAATATTACATAAGCAGGATAAATTAGAGAAGAAGAGAGATAAACTATACAAACTTAGGGATCAGTTTGATGATAAAAGAAAAGAATATAACACATTGCTTTCTGAACTTGAAGCTTATAAAAGTAAAGTGGAGGAGATGACTCAATATCAATATAGAATTGTGTTAGTAACGGTGGTCACATTCATCATCATTCAAATAAAGACTCAACTGGTAACTTATTTATTGTTAAAAAAAGTAATCTGGAAACTTTAATATAAATAACCCTATTTATCATATTATGAATATGACATCATAGAGTTGCTAATAAATAAGAGATCCACTTTCATATAGGAATGATGGTGGCTATTACACCTCAAGAGGTGATAATTACGAAACATTAGATAAAAAAGTATGTCTTTTCAGTAATATTGAAAACGAAATGCTCCATTAATTCAGAAATTCAGATCACAAACAGCCTACTCATATCAATCATTTGACAATTTCCTAGAGATGAAAAAGCGCAGTGCCGAGCAACACTAGAATTTGATTGACATCCTAAATATAATCAAGAACTTGAATAGCAACAGCATTTTAAATGTAAATCATAGCGACTATAAAGACGATCCAAACTTAAACTTCTATTTTAGTCTCTTACAATAGTAACAATAGTAGCATCAATAGATAGTGTCACATTTAAACTACTAAGAACACGATTCTGCCATGAACTTTTCTTTTTCTGAGGTTAAAACTTCACTTGATAATAAGAGTTGTTTCTTTGATAAACACAACCACAATAGTCTCAATCATAACAATGAAATCAGACACTAATAATAAGCACACTTGATATGCAAAACAACTGACACTCAAGTAAACAATCGAGATGGCTTTTAGAGCTCATTATTGGATATAATCTCCCAGAATGATGATGAAGACATTATTGATTACCAATACAACAATGCCTCTTAAAACTCAACATAACTAAATGTAAATGATACCCAACATAATCCTCCATAATACGAAAGTGATAATGATGAAAACCAATCTTTGATAAGGAATGATAACAATATGATTAATAATCAGCAACACAATAGCATATAGAAATACCTGAAATCAAACAGTAAAGTTTAGAGCTAAATGAGCTCTAGCTTGCAGCATTCCCCAGTTAGACACTAGGAAAGTGAGCCCATTTCAGAAAATTATGTAGATGATGAACTGGAAACCGAAGACATCCCTAATATTATATATATTCAATAGTGAGTAGTAATATTATTTCATCTATTAGTAATTTTTCAATAATGATGACAATGACGATGAAGAATCAAAATCAAACCTGAGCTACAAGTTAGACGACATAACTTCAAATTCATAAAGAATACTGACCTCCACCATAAATCAAAATGTGATCTATCAAATCGTTGAAGATGATGATTACAGCAACGGTAATGAACTGATCTCAAGAAGAATAAGGCAACATCAAGATTTAGAGGATGTCGATGAGGGTAGTGAGAACGCTCCAGAAGATTCTGGATTTTTAAGTGACGATGCTGAGCAGGAACGAATAGTCAATGAGAGCAGTCTATATCAAGACGAATTCGGGTAGAGTTAGAATCAACTGGCTCAAACAGTATCTGGGGATCCATATCTTCTATACAGCGACGCATTCGAAGAACAAAGCGATCCTAATCTTATAATGACTGGGAGGAGTGAAAGTGCCATGGATGACAATGACGATGAAATTGAAGGCATTTCCAAGTGCAAAGCCATAAACTCATCATGTATTAATCTTAAGAGAAATAAACTCCCTATTGCATATGGACGTAAATGAAAAAAAACAAAAAATAAATAAATATTAAATAATTTTGAATTAAGTTTCATAAACAATTGAGGGTGGCCTCTCTCTTAAAATAGTTAAATAGATTGATTTTTATGTTAAAAGTTAAGAAAAATTGTTCTTTTTATAAATATATAAACTCATACACTCAATTTAATATCTGTATAGAAAAACTTGATCAATTGGTGTTGACTAGCTCCTCTACAAATGGCCTGAAATCTTTATTTCTGATTTCTATAATTGATGAGTCGAAAGCGTCATGTTTGGCTTTAATGTTCTTGCTTTCGATAATTTATCTGAATAAGTCACTGAAATTGCTATAGTAAATTTAAAGTTAGATATTATTTCTAAGAATTGTATATTTATTGCTTACTTTCTTCTGTAATCTACTTCCATAGATTGGCCGAGAACTGCGCATGTTAAAGTTGTACCTTTTCTGTTGTTTCTCACTGAAATCACGAATATGATAAAAAACATATCTTTTATCAATTAATTAAAAGAATGGCTTCATCTTTGAACTTGGCTTCAGCTGCTAATAAGTTTCCATTAAGAACAATGCCAGTTTCTAGAGAGCAAGAGGAAACTGGAACATCTCAATTTCCTTGAATTGATCATTATCTAAGAATGCATATCTAAATCTTGTTGCCAGCTTAACTTGCTTCTTATCCAATATTGATGTACCCATTTGAATTATGGCTTTTCATAGTTCTTTGGCAAGTTCAATTCCCTTCTCAAGCAGGTGCTTATTTTTGCGGTCTAAGGAGTCTAGAGCAACGTAGAAATTGTCATATTTGCATTAGTTCAGGTATTCTATGTGTTCTCTGGTTTCTAGTTCTTTTTGCAGTAACGAGCTTTAGAAATAAGTGATAGAAAATGAGAAAATTGCTTTAAAATAAAAATCATGCTTTAGTTAAGAGTGACACCTGAAATTCTATTGGAAAGTAGGTTATTAACATCCAGTGAGTTTGAAAAAGTCATCTTTCCTGTTTCATCAAGTAATTTTGTACTAGGTGCTAGCATACCATTTTTAATGTTCAAGTTCTTTGGGCTCTCTAAAATCGTTGTCACACTATAAGCCATTAAATATTTATTCAATAAATTAAACCATATCTGTTGCTAGAATCTGAGTCTTATGATCTAACTGGAGCATGTAAGTTTTCTACATTATGTTATCTAGAGCGAAAATATGGCAATTTTCTAGTATCTTAGTTTTCAATTCATTTCTTATGACTGGATCCATAAATTAGTAACTTTGCTTAGCTTCTTCTATTGAAATACCTAGTTGAGCCAAGAATCTGTTAAGATCCTTTTTGCCTGGTTCTTTCCAAAGAGTTAACTTTGACACTACATAGTTATATAAAAGCATTAATTTTTAATAGATTGAGTAAATAGTTAGAGTGGAAGAGTGATTCGTAGAAACTCCAATGTCTGAGAAGCATAAGTTTTAATTCTTATTCTTTTGTAATAGTTCCTACTTCTTTGTTTCTTGAATACAGACTAACCAATTTGAACAAGTCCTTATCATTCTTAAAATTATTGCTTAATTAGACATAAAAATTAGTTTAAAGTAACAGATTCTAGAGGTTACTATTGCTATTCTTTTGTTCTTCTTCATCATCATCATCGTTGAACTAATTATGTAAATTTAAAAAGATAGAGAGAACTTATCAATGTCATCTTCATTGTCTCTATTGTAAATGTTAGGATTTAACCTTTAAACTTCATCATCACACAGTGACATGTCCTCGTCCAATCCATCTGTAGCGTGCTTATAGTGCACTCTTAGGTCAGTCATTCCAACAATCCACAACCACAGCATATCTTTATTTTCTCTGTTCATTGCTTGACACACCTAGTACATAAGGTAAGAGCAACTCTTGTGAAAGAATTGACCGCTGTAGTAGTTTCTGAATTTCTGCCTCTTTTGTCTCTTTAGCTTTCTCTTATCCACTAACTTTAGCGCACCTGTTTCGTCTCTGGGTCTTTTTGGCCAAGCTTAAGAGCAGTAGTATCCTCATCATCGATTTAGTTGGCATCCACTACTTCTGCTTCTTCATCATCATCTTGAGATTAATGCTTGGGTTTTTCACTTTAGTGCCCCCATAAACTTCATCATCATCCTCATCATCTTCATCATCTTCATCATCATTCTTGCCCTTCTTCTTGGTGTTTCCATCATCATCAGAGTCCTTAAGATTCTCGAGTTCTTCCTTGACTTCATCCTCTTCTTCGAAATTGTCCTCGTTTTCATCCTCTGAATCATAGTCATCCTCCTCAGAGTCTTCCAGTTCATTTTGAAGTTACTGATAAATCAATTCATCCTCCTTTGTTGGGTACTCATCAAATGATTTGCAGCCATCGTGAATAACGTAAGTCTAATTGACATTGATGAGAATTTAATTTTGATAATTACCTTCTTCAATGGATCAATTAGAGAGAGAAAACAATAAAAATAATTATAGCAAGAATACTAAAATCATAAATAGTATATATAAACTACATTAGAGTGTTGTGATTGAATGGTCTGTGGGAATCAAAATAAACAGCTCAATTTTGTTTAGTGGTTTGTAGTACCACACTTTAGTGTGATCCAGCATGCCTCCACAATTAATGAACAAAACACTGCGGATCTATAAACGAATGCTTATATTATCATTTAATGTCTTACATTTTTATTGGTTTCATTTTTCAAGATTTCATCTCTGAGTTGTAAATTTGAAAAGACTGGAGTTCGAATTTATTGCATCTCATCTGCTCTCAATAATGTCTAAACATTTAAGCATTAGATTCATAAATTAAATCCTTATGTTTTCAATTTATTTAGGAAAATTAGATGTTTAATAACTTACTGTAAGCATTTTCAAAGCGCAAAGTGAGTCAGTTTCATTTGACACGAATATTTACACAGTATTTGCACCCTTGAGTTCGTGGTCTAGTGCGTTTTCTAGTATTCTATAGTAGAATTAGCGTAATCTGTCGAGGGGGATTAACATTTTAAATTATTGCGCGATATTTTTTAATTAAAATTATTAGTTTACCTCAAAACCCCATTTAACAATGAAAGTGAATTAAATAATTTATTAATTGCCTTGCCTTAAAATTTATATTTCAAGCTAATTAACAATTTAAATTTAAATTAAAATTATAAATTTGATTTGAATACATACACTTTACTGATAAATTTAAGAATAAATATAGAACCGCAAATATAAATTAATAAATAACAAAAATATGGAGTAATAGAAAAAGGTGTCAGAGGCACAGTCCGAGTTTGAGAGATTATATGGCCCTAAAGAATTGGAAAATCTGACTTTTATTGAACGGGTTAAACTTGGTCTAGTAAAAAATCAATACAAGAAAGAAATATAAATTTTTAATATGTAAAATTTATAAAATTTAGCCAATTAAAAAATGTGTTAAAATTTATGAAAACCTTGCTATATAGAATCTTATTTGACAAGATGTACAGACCAGAGAGATTCAACATAATTATGAATAAAATGGATGATTTCAACAATATCAATGAATTTAGGACTTTCGTTATGCAAAAGTTCTCCTTCTTCCCCTAAAGGTTTATAAATTCATAGCTTTTATAGAATTTTTAATTTATTAGGTGTATATAGAATTTGTCATTATTCCCTAAACTAAGAATGAGTTAATCTAGTTAAAAGGAAGATGAAGCCGCTGTTAAAGAAAATCAAAGACCTCTAAGAATTAATTTTATCATTTTCTGAAATGTAATTTATTAATTAAAAAATATAATACCAAAGAGTAAGAGCAACAATTCAAGACCCCTCAGCTGTTTAACCATAAGAAAGTAAAGATAACTCATCTGTAATTATTGAGAATTTGGAAGAGAAGGAAAAACGTGGCGGCAATGTCTTAATGGAGAAATAGTTATTAAACATTTACACATCAGTCTACAAAATGGAGATGTTTTTGTATTTCCTTCTTGGAAATGCTTTCTTCTATATGGCAACAGGTTTGGCCACAAAGACTTTTAACAAAACATTTATGATGGGATTGCTTGTTCCAGGGTTTATTGGAAATTTGGGGTGCATCTACGCTAGAACTTTAAAATATAGAGAGTATGAAATGAATATGGCACCACACTATGAAAAAGAATTGGCAAGATACAAAAGGTTCTTTCATGATGAGGGATATGATTGACCAAGAATATCAAAAATAACCCTTTGACTATTTTAATTTAATAAAATGAAGTGTTAAATCACAGGTAAAATCTCAATGATGGTTGAATCATATAATGATTACGAGGTATAATTTACAGAGAAATTTAATAGGATGCAATTGAGTAATGATGAATTGTTGGATTTTATCAAATTTAAATTATAAAATGATTAATCAACTTAAAGTGTCATCGAGTCCATATTTTAGTCAGGGATCTAAAAATAACAAACTTACACCCTCACAGATCTGACCCGATTACCATCTCTCTCAATACTTTCCTTAGTAGAATTCAGCATTTTCTGATCTCTCAGAAGTTGACTACTTATCTACTTGTAATATTAGCTGGTAGCTCCAAGGAAGTATTCAAAATCAGGCATATAATTTGAGAACAATAAAGAATATTTGATTTCTTAGAAAGTTTAGAAATTTAAAATTAAAATAATGAACAAGATCATGCTCAGAAAGCACCATGTTAAGTCAAGGTTTGTATAGTCCGCGAAGTGTGTCGTAGCAGACACCTATGGCAGAATCTCAAGATTGGGCCCATCAATACGAGGATAATCAATTCTAATTTCAATAAAATATGGCAACTTAAATATCTAGGTAATATTAATCAGTATCTCACTGCAGGACAGCAGACCCAAGACGTGATCGTGCCATCTACACCCTTCCTACATAAATATAAGACTGAATTGTGCAAAAACTGGGAGAATTAGGGATCATGCATTTTCGGCGATCAGGTAAGAACAAATTAATTAACCAATCAGCTTCTAATCAAATTTTTAATAGTGCTCCTTCGCTCATGGCCTTCAACAACTTCACACCAAGATTGATTTGCCATCTAAGTACAAGACTAGGCTTTGCAAGAAATACCAGGAGGAACTTTACTATTGAGTTAAATTCATATTTTTTTTTACTGTCCCTATGGAGTGAGATGCTAGTTTATTCATTCCGAAAGGAAAACATCAGACGTCTCAAATGAGTCAAAATTCCTGAAGAAATCAACTTTTTAACCAACTCCTCCTGACCTTAAGCTCCCATCGTATAGTGATATACTCTCAAACAATCTCAAACTCACCGTAGAAAACTATATTTCTTAGAGAGAAGTATATGGAAAGCAAACATAGATCCATTACATCAATCAGTATAAGTCCAAGAGACTTACATGCTTCTAGTAGATGACAACTTCTCCTACATAAGGAATTAATGAGATAATTCCTTAGATGTCTTCAACTTAGTACTTCTATGAATAGAGACAAGAATGAACTAGTTGCCTAGCTCACTCAAAAGCTCAATAAACTTACCAACGAGAACGTGGATTCATAAAACCTTAGTAGCCTTGAAGTGAACAGCACTTAAATGAGAAACATTATAGCCCCAAAATAATGTACTCAAGAATATGGATAGTATTAAGTAAACCAAGGCTTCCTGAACAAAGGAGAGACTATGAACAGAAATCTAAACTATCAGGTATTCTAGCAAAACATGAACTAGGACTCACCTATGTTCTCCCAAGGACAACAAGCAAATCACCAGATTATTTATTCTCAGAGAAAAGTAAGCGGATTTAATCAGGAATACTATGGGCTGGTTTCTCCCTTATACTTCCCTTAAGTATATTAGACAGTGACCTTTAAGCCAGTATAAGCTTTCAACTTTCATCAACTTTAACCATAACAATGAGAAACTTCATTAAGATGAAGCTGATATTTTAATCAGTCTTACTTTATTGAGAAGCTTGAATTATATTCCTAATGAGGAATAGATTTCAAGTGCTAATTTATATATTAGACCACCTATAACTAAGAATTATAACAAGTATTTTCAACATAACTATAATATAATCCTATAACAAGAAGTTTTCTCAATTTAAAGAATAAACTCAACCAATTAATAATGAATTGCACTTGAAATATTCTTTCACCTGCAAGCAGCATTTTCTATAAATATCAAAAGAGGAACAACTTCTTCACACTTGTAAATAGATTTTTCGGATTCTCAAGAATGAGAATATATTGAATATCAAAATAAGAATATAATAACTATAGTAACCTAAGGATTCATATAAAGGAATATAAGAATTTGCAACCAAGAAAATAATTAATTACATTGAATCTAACTACAAAAATGAAAATAATCCAAAAGAAACCCTAATCCCCATCATTACCCTCATCAATCAAAACACATATAAACCTCATTAAGGGGTTTTGAGTTTTTGATTGTATTTGATTCTTTGGTTAAGCCCTGGGCTAAAGTCTATGACTACAGAGAATGGATCACTGGAATCAAAGCTCTTATATTAAAATGATTCTTATTCTAAATACTACTTATCTTTAGGGCTAATATTCATAAAATTAAAATCTTGACTTAAAACATGCACCTTCCTACCCTAAAATGGCGCCCATAGTAACTTCAACTATTTTTAAACATTTTTATTAGCTGAAGAAGATACTTGACAAGAAAATTGTGATCGGTCACTCTCTTGATGATGACTTTAAATCTTTGAAGTTCAACAACGAGGAATACGAGTGCGAAATCAGAGAGATTTCTGAGTTTACTCTTTTTCAGAGACCTGTTTTGAATGGAGGGTATGAAAGACGTAAACTCAAGGACCTGGCCAAAGAGTTTTTGAATGCTTCAATTCAAGAAAGTCATCACTCTTCTGTGATCGATGCAAGGATAGCACTTGCCCTCTACAGGAAATATGAGTAAGTAAACATAAGATTATTAAACTTTATCAGACAAGAGATTGAGAGGTAACTCTAAGTTCTGAAAAAAGCAGCTATATCAGTAATAATTTGTCCCCAACTATCAACCTCAACAGCAACTAGATTTCAAGCTTTGTTGATGTGACTGAACTTCCTATGATAGCTGATTTGCTTAAATAAATCTAGCTTTTGTCACCTGTGATGAACGCAGCTTACAACTCATCACCTTCCCCTTCGCCAAATACTTAGATTTATGAGATTTCAGAAGAGCAGAATGAAGAAGATTCCATACTAGAAATTCCTCAGAAAAAGACTAAAGAGATGTATCTTGAAACCACATTTTAAGATGTGTCTGAGTTCAACATTTTGGAATTGTCTAAGCAACCCTAACAAGACTTGCCAAATTCTTTCAGTCTTTTGAGACCTTTCATGAGCCGCATTGATGAGTTTTAGGAGATCAAGTAGAAAGAATTTCATGATAGCTCCCAATCACTCTTCTCAGCTTCTTTCATTTTCAATTCAGTGTCTGCACAATTCAACAACCCTGAAGAAGAAAGTCTCCTTCCCAAGTCTTTGTTTGAAGAGTTTGGCCCTACATCTCCTTGGAAGCCACCCAAGCCCAAGCAAAATCAAGAGCCAAAAGTCAATCCATCAGGCATAGATACCTTCTACAGGAACCATTACTCAAGAGACTAGGTTACAGGGTAACTTCAACAGGAGAGTTTGTTGGCAAGCAAGTTGCTTTCAGACCAAGAGCAATTTCAACCATTTCAAGTACCTAGAGAATGACCATATTTATTTTTAAATTTAAGCTAAAATTATAAAGTATTATCTTATTAGGGCATATATTTGATTTAATTTTTAAAGGGGTCAAATTATAAAAATTTTCAAAAATTATCATGAATATTTTGGAGCGAGTAAATATAGTCATATTTAATTTGATTATATAAAGAATAAATATAAATAATTTGATAAATTCAATATGTGGGAAAAGGACAAGGTTTTAATTAGAAAAGTGAGAGATTGCTACGCAGAAGTAGAGACCCAACTAAATGCAGGTGAAGAAGTAGATCTATCAGGGATTTATGTTGCAGAGACCGATGCTTTGGTCAAGTACACTCTAAACCAAATGAAAACTCATATATAAATCTAAATTTAATGCATAAAAAATACTTTACTTTGAATTTACATAATTAAAAATGAACTACTACAGAAACAATCATCCATAAGCACTTTCAGATAAGAAAGCAAAATGCTGGACACCCAAAATCACTTACATCCAATAATTTTGAGAAATGCAAATTCTTATTAATTAGGAACAATATATCGCTGTGCTCTCTATATTATGGGACATACACTCGTTTTAAAGAGTGCTTTCATTATAATTAGAGAGCCGCTTATTTGTATTTAAACTTAAATAAACATTAAATCAATAAATGTACATCTCTTTATTTATCGGTTTGCCATGTTTTAATATTTCTCATTATAATTTATGTCACTTTTAATTTTGCACTATTATATTGCATAAATCTTTTTTTCTTCAAAAAATAAGTTAATTCTCATTTTTTCTTAATTGTAGAGATTGTATTATTTTAAACATATTATTTCAAATATGGTTAAATTGTAGCAATATAATATTTATAAACCTTAAATTATAATTTCTCTATCAAATAATTAATAATTTATAAAACATGAAAGCATTCCAATTTATAAGACAAGGTGCAACTCATTAATAGTTTCATAAAACCTCTCTTAACAAGTGCCAATTAATAAACACTCATCCAGAGAGCTTTTCAATTACTCAAATAAAGAATACAAGATAAATATTGCTAAGTGTTTGAATGCAACCTAAAGAAAAGTAAAAACTTTAAGATACAAAAGATTAGATAATACCGAAGTCAAAATCAATTTAATCTAACAGTCAATTATCCTTTAACCTATTTGTTCATTATTGCTAAAATAGATAAAAATAGGAAATTGTAGAAATTAA
>ARYC01006603.1:0-33266 GCA_000711775.1 Oxytricha trifallax
CCCTTACAAGTCAACTTATAAGAGACACTTGAGAGATATACACAACGATATGCCAAGGTTATATCTCAAGCATTAAAAGAAAGATGGGAAGTTTGTCTGTTAGTTCTGTGAGAAGCCATATTTTCATACTAGAGACCTCAAAGTGCATTTAAAGAAAAAGCACAATTAAAGTTTTGTCTTTATTCATGAAACAACAGGGAATAGATTCCTCTAAAAGAGAAGATCAAGAAACCCAGTAGAGTCTCTTAGAGTTGAAGTCTAGAAGTAAGTTAAAATGAAGAAAGCAGTCAAGAACTTTCCAGTCTCTGAGATCAATAAAATCATGGTTAAAATAGAGGCAAATGAAGATTCCTATATTAAAAACTATTGACTTAGATTCTTGCCTAGAAAGCTACCTCACTCTTGAAGATAAAATAGAGAAGACAGTCATTACTGATGACTAATATGCTTACAAGATATATCCATTCAATTACTTCCTTGCTGATGACAAGTTCCAAATGGAATTTGCAAATGAGTATTATGCTCTTTAAAAGGCAAAGTTAAATGAGTGAAGGCATATCATATAGCTTGATGCTATTTTACTTGGTAAAGATCATGTAGCCTTCAGGCTTCCATTACTTGAAATGACTTACAGAGAATTCTTATCTGACAATAGATGTCAGAGATAAATTGGCTAGATTGTATAGCAGATAGTTGAGGGGATTGAAGTGCTTCACAAGCTAGGTTATGTTCATAGAGACTTAAAGCCAGAGAATATCATGTTGAATTTTCACCCTCTTAGAGTTTATATTATAGACTTCAACAGAGCTCAAAGAGTGCAAGCCTCTGCATAAGGAAATGTATACGGTACTCCTGGATATTTTCCAGAGAGAGAGGATTGGAGAGATGGAGACACTTAATGGGATATCTGGGCTCTAGCAATAATAATATTAGAGAGCGACATGCCAAGAAATGATTACTTTAGCTGCAGGGGTGAGAGAGATTCTAAGCAGAGAATCAAACAGTATCTCGATAAAAATAAAATAAATGGAGGTCTCAGAGAACTTGCATACTCAACTATTATCAAGCCAAGCTAAACGATTTAACAAACAATAGAAACAATCAAACATCAACTTAGAAAGATAAAATTCAGAGAACTGCCACATGACTCTAAGCTTATGTTTGTGTGAAAATATTTTAAAAACTCGCTTGTTATACTCGCTTAAAATACTAATATTTAAACGTTAAACCCCTACATAAACCCTATTAAAACCCTAATAAAGTATGCACTAATAGTCTACTTTTATCAATATAAAACTCAATCAAACTACTGAAAGGGTTTTGGGGTTTTGAGTCTGGCTTCTATTTATGGCATTTTATATAGATTTAGATTAAAAATATTCATCAAACAAGCATTTGAATTTGGTACTGTAATGAATATTTATAGTAGGCTTTTATGATTCTGTGTATTATTATACATTGTACATATTTATAAAAATTTAAATCAATAAAATAAAAAAGTCCTTATAATATTTACTTGCATTTAATTTTAGTTTTAACAACCTCTTTTCTGAATATAAACTTACCCTTTTAATTCTAAATTAACTCCACTATGTTAATTATGTTTCACAATAATTTCTAAAACTGAAGATTCAATTCGATGTTAATTAAAAAAAAAGCTAGGCACTACTATATATATACTATAAGTAATATGGAATACACAATAATAGAAAGAATCCAACTGGTTTCTATTTAAAATTAGAAATAGCCTATTTTCATTAGCTGAAATACTTAAAGAAGGTGAATTACCTGAAACTATATAATTTATGAGGTCATGAAATAACTTATATGAAGATAATAGCCATAAAGTGTGACAATTACTTTGATTATTAATGACAATTTATTTTTAAAAATTCACAGGCTACATAGTACTGATTACTGTCAATATTGCTCTATTTTAATTTTTCTAAGCCAGTTACTTTCATTAAAAAAAAACAACAGATTTAGGGAAATAATAAAAATTATATTATTAAAATATCCAATTCAATACTAATTCTTTATCTTTGTTAAAATGGAAAACGTTATATCAAAATATTTGGATTTAAAGGGGTCGTTATTTTCACATTCTTTCGATGATCAAGAATTACATTTTTTGCCAATTTAATCAATACAGCAACATACACCCGTTCTTTATGATCAATAACGATGGTGTGAGAAACTGCAAAAACTTCACTAGAAAATGAAATACCCTTCTTACTTTTTCATAACTAACCTAACAGCCATCATTTATTGAATCTATAGACAGGGTTTGAAGTCACATTGTCGGGTAGATATTACTCCGCTTAGAAATAGTGGATATTTAGCTTGGTGAATCTAAGCAATTTAAGTTTTATCTTACAGTGAATTTAAAAATAATTATTTATTTATTCACTAAAAGATTAATTATATCAAATCAATTTAAATTTATTAATTTAATTGATTTACTTAGCCCATGGGATGAGATAAATTTATAAAGCCAATTGAGAAGTTTAGCTTTTTAAATTACCTATTGAATGAGCCCTAAATAGTGGTATATCTTGCGAAGTGCTAATTTTCTTTTTCCAAGATAACATGGATGCTAATTTAATTGCTAAAATCAAAATTATTTTGGCACAATTGAGTCATCGAATTTAAAGAATTTTAATTGGTGTGAAATCAATATCTACGCTCATTATTGAATCAGTTACATCTCATCCTCGAACAATGAGCATGATTGTACAGTCATCTAAATAACTTTTCCTTTTTAATTGTTTATATCCAAATAAAGTGCAATGAATGTTAATCCTGGAGAGGTTGATTCATTTCTATTATAACTAATCATAAATTTGAAAGATAATCTTTCTTTATATTAATAGAAGAATATTGTGCAAATTTTTTTTCCTTTGTTAAATCAGGAGTAATTCCATTAATATTTACTTTTTATGAGTTAATTGCATTAATTCCTTTATCGTATTAATAACTCTGCTCTCTAAAACTTCATTCTCCTTCTCCCTGATTTCAATATACTTAGACTAGTGTTTGCTTTCAATAAGTTTAATCATCGATATTACTTTCTTGATTAGGATTGATATAAAAGCGCACTGCTCTATTTTTTAGTTAGTTATACTCGCTTTAATTAAGATTATGCCTTTGTTTAAAATTCCCCTCATCATCTAAATCACTGTAGTAATTGGAATTATCCTCATCATTCACTCCTAAAATATTAAATAATGGATTTTTTCAGCTGATTTCTTCCTACTATTATTATACTTAATCTATATAATGCTACTGTGGTATAAATACTGTAAATATCTAGGTTGTTATTTAATTCTATATTTTCATCATAATTCTGCATTTATTTGTAAATTATGACTATAGTCATTGCCATCTCCTGTATTATTTTGAAAAGACTTTCATGCTAAATAGTTTTCATTTTATTTATTGTCTTGACTTCTACCCAAAGGAATTTAGAAATTGTATCCTCTACAACCAATACATAACATATTCCATTCTAATTTTAAGATGTTTCTCCTTTTGCTTATTAATTGCGATCATTCTCTATTGTCATTAATTTAATTAGAATCTTGAGTCCTTAATTTGCTATTTGACTTCATTTCAATCATTCAAGCAGCTAAAATTACTATAATTTGGTTTCTCAGCCATTCTTGCAATGCTACTTATTACTTTTTAAGAGTCAACTCCAGAAGAATTCTTTTTGCTATATATAGATATATTATAATATTGTATATGGTTCAACCGATCTCATAATAAAATGCACTTCATCCTGGCTATTGCTGATTTAAATGCCTGCTAGAGCTATTGAGCTCATCAAATTATAGGTATTGAATTTATAGATATTAATATTTTCAGAAGAATAAACGAATAAATACTTTTTATTTTACTGAGGGCTTCCAATACATCCTTAGTAATTATTAATTCATTTTGTAAATTATTGTGATTCATTATTAGCTTTTGTCGATGATTCCTATCTCTTTAAGAACGTCACAATTCTTGTTGTTTTATATAGTAGAATATAAAATTTATATTTGAATATCTCTCTTTGCATTTCATTCTTAATTTTATTATTAATGTTTAATATCTATCACCCCAATGTCCTTTCTTTTGAATACAGCTCAATTTCTAAGATTAATTATTCAAAATAAAATGGCCAAGCTTACTTCTGCCAAATAATACAAATGATATCAATGACTATTTCTTTTTAATTACTAATTTTATATTTAATATAGAAACAAATACCTAACTTCACTTTTTTGTAAACTTCCACTGCTGGTGCAAAGCGACCCAGGCTAAATGTAAAATAAGACATGTCAAAGATATTTATTAAAATACTGAATAGAAAGCTAAATATTTATAGAAAACTCCACTAATTTTTAAAAGTAAATAAATACAAATGTTTCTATTATATTAAGTGAGAAAATCAAAAATATGAACTAGAATAATTACGAAGAAAAACAATTATGCAAACGAAAACATAATTTATGCTATATGGAAGGACTTTAGTTTAAAACAAGAAATATTCTACATTAACATTCAAAGTTACTGCTATTCTATGAAATAAAATGCGATAATTAAATATTTAATAATTATGAAATTGATAGCTATTAATTTAAGAATTAGATATTAATTTTATTAGAAATGAATGGTTTATACACTTTTGAATCAAATTAAACACACAAAAGTAAAAACCAAAAATAATATACATAAATATTATTCATCTTAGTTACTCATAAATTGAAATGATTAAGAATAAGTTTAGCCAATCACTAAATATCTAAAAATTCTTAGAATTAAAAGAAATTAGATTGGTAATAATTGAAGATGAGGACATTGATAATCTAGCAAGAAGTATAATAAAACGCATTTAATATATCAATTTTATTTGGGGAAAGGACTCCTATTGTTATTCTAGTTGAAAAAATTATACGAATTAGTAGATTTGAGCACTTCAGGTGAAATAGCTAATAAAAGACCAGTGCCAGACTAAATAATAAAAACATCAAGCACTCTTACTTTATTTTATTTAAAGAAAATGTTGATTAATTTGATGTTCCTACGATGAATAAATATTTTGCTTTAAAACTCAAAAAAACATTAGAATTTAGTTAAAAATCTTAATAAGCAAAAACAAAAACAAAAATTATAATTGATTTTTATTGATAAAATAGAAAACAATCGGAAAAATAAAATAGATAAATTTAGAATAACTGCCTATAAAAATATAAAGCTAAATTTTATTTCATTAAAGTCAAAAGAATAAATATAAGTCTTAATTAAAAGTCTGAAACATAAGAATCATTTTGATTTTAATTAGAAATTAAAATATTTTATTTTATTATAATTTCCTAAATTATATGTAGTTGAGCGCAGTGTTGTCATGATGTGTATGATTATTAGATTTTATAGTTATGTTTTTAGCATGAGAGTTTTTTCAGCTCTTATTAGTCAATACATTAGCGCAAGTAGAATTTGAATCATCTAAATTTAATGGTAAATATCAGAAATATATTAGATAAATAAAATAAGTATTGTCAAATTAGAAGATTTGTTATCAAAGTATAATTAAATTCGTACTTACTTATGTCTATTTCCTTAGAAAATGATAACTCTATCAGAGAGGTTATTATTAAGTTTTGTACTTTCTCAAACCATCTTAATTTTAATATATCATTATTTATTTATATTTCCTTGAATAATTAATTTGAATAATTCTTAAATTTCAAAGATATATGATCAATAATGGAGTAAAATTATTTGAATTTTTATTTAAATTGGGAAAGAATTAGATAGTAAGTAAACTAAAATTGATATCATCAGAAAGAGTTAGCAAAGAAATATCAGTCATTCACGAACTTTTATTTCAGTAATAAACAATTAATCCACTTGATTGTTGAATGGTTTGAAATTTGTTCTAGACCTCTTAAATTGTAAGTATGACAGCCTAGATCCAAAAGTCAATCACTTTTTATTATTGTAGCAGACTTTCTTAGAATTGATATGCTTCATTCAGGTTTTTGAATTTAATTCACTCTTTTAGATGATTTTTATGCTAATTTTCTTTAAATTAAGAATAAGACGAGACTTTATAAGTGAAATTTATAGAGTCTTTATAAAACGTCTGATAAGATAACTTCTCTAAAATCAGAAAAAATGCAGAAAATGGTATATCAAGAGACTTCGTGAGCCCAATAAACATCTGGGTTTGATAAGAATGACTTAAAAAGGTGCTTACCTTGAAAATTAGATTTATCAGGGTTAGACTAGACATGATAGTTATATTTTTTATACCAAATTTCTTGTTTAAATTAGCTTTCAAAAAGTGATATTTTATGAATAATATTTATTACACGAATTAAAGGTAAAAATGTAATACAATTTATGACACAAGAAGTTTAATAGGTTGTTAGGAAATTATTCACTAGCTGAAAATGCTAAAATCGAAATTATTTTAGATCATAATGTATGATTTTAGCCATCCTACTCATTTGTTTACTAGTTGTGAATTAATTTTGAAAATACTTTTACAAACTAGCTCTTAAAAAATACTTATACAAGCATTTCAAATTACAGCTAAATTAAATTAATTTCTTATTGCATCAGGAGGAATTCAACTCTAAATAATTATAAAAATGGCAACTAACACTTACATATTTTCTAAAATAGGAGTTAAGTATATAATGCTAAATTCAATTCTGAAAAGTCATGATTCTGGTACATTTATACTTAAAAAATATAAAAGATGGCAATATTATTATACAAATTTAAAGCATTAAATTACAATATGATAAACGAAAGTTAATTTATGAAACCTTTTAGTGATACTATTGTCAGAAAAATTAAAATAAAAAAATTGAAGATACTCGGTCATTTAATAAAAATTATCATTTTGTTAAAAATAAAAGTTGAAAATTTATATAAAATAATATACAAATGAAGCGTCCATTTGAATTAAAAATTAAGATTATATATATTAGAATTTTAGTAATCAAAACCCGTACTTTATTAAAAAAATTCTTAATCACAATTTAATAAGAATAAAATATCAAGGAAAGAAATAAAAATGAAACTTACAATGAATAAAATTTTTCGAGTTCTTTATAAATCATAATGGGTTTAAAGATAGAACATTAAGTTTCATGTAATCAAGTAGTTATTAATCATCAAAATATCCCTTAATAATTTTCGTGAAAATTAGTTTAATCAAATTGCCAAATAATTATCCTTTAATTAATTAATTTAATTAGCTTTGCAATAAAAACTATTAAAAATGAAACTATGGATCAAATGAGGTTGGACTATCTACTTTAGTTGAATGAATATTTACAAAACATATTCATTGCATACGTATTTTCTTCGACTCTGTCCACGCTTAGAATTGGAGATATTATCAAATTTTTAGCTTTGCTAATCTAAATTATTATCATACTCACATATTCTCTTTAAAAATTATGAATATCTATAAAACTAACAAACATCTCTCAAACTATTTATGTTAAACTTATCTTGTGATTCCACTTTATATTTATTAAATGCCTAGTTAGTTGATAGATTGAAATTGAATAATCCCCAAATTATAATTTATAAGCGAGTGTTTGATATTAAGGAATCATATCATAATAATAAAATTAAAAATATATCTTATTAATAACTTTACTTTAGTCCTAATTATTAAAACTAAAAGGCAAGACGTAGAAAGCATCAACTCACTCGTTTAGAAATCAACTGCATGGAGATGTAATTAAGTCCAAAATTATTCATTGCTTTGTTTAGATAGCCTTACTATGAGCTAAATAATGGTGTTTGAAGATGTAGTCCGAGGTTAACTCCTCAAAAATAAATTTGATATGTTAACCCTCCTAAACTTGTGGTTCGTTGGAGCCTGACTTTGCAACAATAAATTATATATCAGGGTGGAAAAAAAGCATGGCAATTGGATAAAGACAAACAATAGTGATCAAAGCTATACTCCAAAGACAAACATATCAAATCGTACATACCACAAATTTAAGTATCATATGAAAAGGTATGTTTTCAGCTATCTGATACTTAAAATTAACTGTTTAATCTTGCCATTAAAATTGGTGATAAAATCAGAAAACTTGATACCTTTCACACTATAACTTGTATAATAATAGAAATGCTATCTCCATTTTCATATTTAGACAGGATTAATATGACACTCCCAAACATAGAAGCATTCTCTAAAGAAAATAGCAGATTATAAGAGAAAGAAATGGAAAGCCAAAGTTAAAAAATTTATCAAATCTCTTTTAGAAATGCTGTCTATTACATGACTAGCACCAATAAAAAGAATTCAAGGAGGATATTCCTACAAATAATAATAAGACTAGGCTTTATTAGAGTAGGCTCTTGTACAGCGTCAAAAGGCATGTCACTTAGCATATTAAAGCTAACAGGACTCTGAGACCTGGATGTAAGTTAATTGTTAATATTTTTATATTTATCAAATATATAATTAGCTGAGTATAGTATTAATTTATTTACTCTTAAGATAATCCTCAACTTTATTCTTTACATTCGTACTCTCTTCCCTATTAGTTTACTACTTCCTTAATTTAATCTTAAACTCCTTGAATTTTATTATAATTTTAGTAATGTTGCATGACTTTGATTTTTTTATCATCATAATTAATTATTTGAACAAATGACATAAAAGAAGGAATCAAATTAATGAAAGAATTCAGTGTACAATTTTCATAGTCAACATTATTAGATACTAGAAATTAAAATAAAATCACGATGCTGCAAATCAAGTTAAATTTCTAATAATAAATGCATACAATTTAATCAATAAGCTTAACAAATTTGAATTTATTTTGATAGAAGATAATTCCTCATAGTTGATATTCTCTACTCATTTAACAATAGAATAATTACAATTATATCTTTACTTTAAAATACAGGAATATTCTTAGTATAAATTAACATCTTTTGAATTAAGTGTATTTTAACTTCTAATCACATGGTTAGTTTATTTAAAAGAAAAATCCCTAAAACATTGTAGGAACATTAATTTTGAAACAATAAGGCCTCTTTAATTAATCAGTTCAGATTGAAATTATTAAATTTGGATTTAAATCAGAAATAGTAAATAAAGCGTTTATAGTAAAATAAGAGAGATTGTTAATTTGAAAAGAGATTTAAGAGTAGATTCAGTCTTAGTATGCTGTGAGTTGTTGTCTTATTATCTCCATTTACTGTATTTCCATCATCACAAAACCACCTTTTTCTTTCTTTGTCAAACTGCCAGAAATATTCGCGTTTAGAAGTACTCTGCTTCAGCATCTCTAAGAACCACTTTAAAGTTGCTGCTGTTAAAAGCTCAGCTACAGCTAGGTCTAAGTGTGCTCTGGCCAGGATCCTTATAGATCAGGAACCTCCATTTTAATTGCTAGAATACTAATGTTTTTAAAAAGTTAATAAAATTAAATCACTCAAATTAAAACTTTTCAAGTTTTAATGCTTAACTATATCTGATTAAACTAATAGGTTTAATTTATAGAGAAATTTTATTAGAGATGTTTTTATTAATTTTAAAATGATATCTATTAATTAAGGCTTTGAGTGATTTAATTTTATTAACTTTTTAAAAACATTAGTATTCTAGCAATTAAAATGGAGGTTCCTGATCTATAAGGATCCTGGCCAGAGCACTCTTAAACCTAGCTGTGGCTGAGCTTTTAACAGCAGCAACTTTAAAGTGGTTCTTAGAGATGCTGAAGCAGAGTGTTTCTAAACGCGAATATTTCTGGCAGTTTGACAAAGAAAGAAAAAGTGGTTTGTGATGATGGAAATACTGTAAATGGAGATAATAAGACAACAACTCACAGCATACTAAGACTGAATCTACTCTTAAATCTCTTTTCAAATTAACAATCTCTCTTATTTTACTATAAACGCTTTAAATATACGAATACAAAGGAGCAATAGATAAAATAAATGTGCGCATAAATAACAAACAATGAATTTTATATTCATAAGATAAGAAAAGAGATCTCTACTACTATCAGTAATTATTGTTAGAAAATATTAATAATAATTAAAATTTACTTACTATGCTATCAAAAAGGATAAAATAATCTTGAATCTATTAATAGATTTCACATTCACTCATCCAAAAATCAGTTAAAATTTTAGTTGATGGCTTTTAAGAAATAATAATAATATTCTAGCTTCATCACCAAAGTTTGAAATGTTGGCGATGCATCGCCAAAGTTAAAAATGTTGTCAATGAAGCTAGAAATTATATAATTAAGTTTAGCATAATCATATTAACTTTACTTATATAGGATTAATTAATGTTTTAAAACTTATATATAAAAAACAGTTAAATTACCAAAAATGTTTAATTGACAAATAATCAAATAAATCACTAGTGTAACTCATTTTTGAAAATATGAATCCTGAGTTTCTTTTTAAATTTTCCTATAATTCTAAATAGATTTAAACAAAGTAAAAAAATGATAGAACAATTTTCTAAATAATCCCTAATATGACTTATTTGTGGATAATAAATTATCCTTACTATAAAATCATGAATCAAAATATTTCTTAATAAACTTACTTTAAATCTAAAAATACTTATTATAATTCTTATTATTAAACTAGAAAGTTAAAAGTTTTCCATCACGAAACTCTTTCTATGGAACCGTCTCAAATCTCTCTCCAAAATACTTTCAAATAATTCGAGAAGCTTTCAATACTTCTTGCCCAAGAATTCGCATTCCAAAAAGACTACCTACCAAGAATCAACTAAGTGGCTTTAACACTTAAAAAGCTAAATGATCAAGGAACAAACTGCTTCCTTAACAGTATGGAAGTCTCATACTTAAAGAAGACTTGGCTACAACTAGTAAGCTTCAAAGTTTTCCAGAAGCGCATAGAGGAACATATATCAACAACAGATATCGACGAACTAATCTAAACGACACTCTGTGCTATTAAAAGACCCGAGAGAACAACACAATAGGTTCTACTCCTTCAAATCACAACCAAACTTCTACTCAGTACTATATAGCAAATTCAGAGATCCTTAGGTGAACCAAAACCCCCTATTTAATAGGGGACCACCCTAACTCCAAAATAGTCGACGCACTCAATGACGCACTAGATCAGTATACATACTGATCAGAAACTGATAAAACCCATAACAGAAAAATCAAACATTAATTAGATCGGTAATTAAATTAATTAATAATAATAACTAGTAAGTTATTAATAATAAAATACTAATTAATAATAAAAGTAATATGGGATAGAACTCCTTGATCAAATGATTGAGACATACTAATCACTCAATCAAACAGCAAAACAACTAGTAGAGGAACAAAAACATTCTTGCAAAGTTATAGCTAACAAAGTGATAAGAATGCTAGAGAAAAGTCAGGATAACGCTAATATGAGAATAAAACAAGAAATTAGCCTATCTACTCGTATCCTTTAATAAGACTAAGACGACCTAAAAATTTCTATAGAAGCCATTGGCTTTGTTCTCTAAAACAACACAAACTAATAGAAATTGTTCTAAAATCAAATAATAGAAGAAAAGAAATCAAAAGAGTAGAAAATACCACAATTCTAATAACCTTCTAAGAGAGCTCCAGTTAGATTCAGAAAAGCTATCATCAAACATAACACAATAACTGAACATGTTCAAATAAATTCTGAAACTAGTACCAGAATGTTTGAACTCATTGATGACCAAACCCACGAGAAACTCAAGTCCTTTTTCAAACAAATATAAGACAAATGGGAAGACAGTCTACAATTCATGTACATGATAGTCCCAAAGGCAGTCATCTAACTTCTAGAACTTAACACTAAAAAGTTATATAGAATGATCGATGATCTAAGTGAACCAGAAAGATTGGAAATTTAACCTCTATAGAAGGTTAATGGAAATGGGAGACAAAAGATGCAACATGCAAAACCATGAAAAGATAGAAGTCTTCCTTATACACTAAAACATAATGATCACACTGGCTAAAGCCTACGCATTAAACGTAGCATTCCCTGACATGACAAGATACAGAGAACTAATGGATAAAGACGTAAAAGAATACAGAGAGAAACAATCGCTTCCCATTAAGGGTAGAAGCAAAGAAGATGATTAAAAATTTAAAGTTCATTCTTCATAAATATTATAAAAGGGCTAGTCCCTTACATATACGTAACGTATATATTCATCGGGGTGCCTTGAGCCCCCGATGAGGATTAATTATTATTATTTATATTATTATTATTATTATAATTCTTGATAGAATTGTTTGAATCCTTAATTAGTTTTAATTTATATACTACTTATTTTAGCAAAAATTAATTATATTATGAATAAAGATTACTATATTACTATTTTAATTTTAAAGTAAAACTTAATAATATTTTATATAAAAGCTATCTTGCTTCTTTGAACTTAACAATATATTTAGTAATATATATTATACTATTAAATTTTAATTTGACTTAATTATATTTTAACTAAATAATTATATAAACATTGAATTTTTAACAATCTCATTAATTATTAAATCACTCATTATATGAATTTTAACTGATTTTTGAATGAGTGATTTAGAAATAATCAAAATTCTTTGTAAGATCTTATTAAAAACTGTAGTCAATAATAACTAGCACAATAAAGTCCTTACTAAATTAATAAGTTAATATCCCTTTTAAAAAATAAAATACTTTTTAATAAACAATTCCTAGTAAAATTATATAAGACTTTATCATTATTTGCAACCTTATATAACGACTCTTTATATTAAATGATATTTTAGGTTCTTTTAGCATAATAAGAATAACTTTTTTAAGATTCTGTTTAAATTGTAGTCACACCATTATTTTATAGTAACTATATTAAAATAGATTACTTAAGGAATAAATATATTTAAAATCTAACATTATAATTAATCTTTATTAAAATTGACTAATCCTTTTAAATTGACATACTTTAACCCAGTAAATATTAATTAAAGAAGTCATAATTTGTGTACTATTTTTAAGAATAACAATCACAATCAACACTAATACGGGAAATAAAAGGATTGAAGATTTCATTTCCAAAAAAATGATAGTGTAGGAATGCATTCGACTTGGGAAAATTAAATCAATTAGTTATTAATTACCTTCAGTTATGTTTTTGGAATGTCTCTAAACCCTGGTATATTTTTACTCATTTGATAACTCATTTAAAATGGTACGGTGGTTGCTATTGTAAGAGTGAATTTTTATCATCATCCAAACGAAAAAATTACTATTTCTGTTTTTGGAAGTTAGCTCAAAATCAAAATATCTCGCTTCCTGACATGAAATCAGGAATATTGTCAATAGCAAAGTCCGACTAAAATTACGGGATCTACCGTAGGATATTTTTAGATCTATATATAAGTCACTTTGTATGTTATAAATGTCATGATTTATTCTTAAATTAAATTAAATTTAATTCATTTTCCCAAATCAATTTACAATAGTAAAAACTGCGATAAGAACAATTAAAAGCCTAAACATAGAATTAATTTCCATTTTGATAAAAAATAAAATGCTGAATTAAACTATTGGAGAAATTTTGCACTTATTTTAATTATTATTAATAATCTAAATAGAAGATATTATTAGATGCATGTGATAAATAAAAAAAAAATTTATTGTTTTTTTAAAAATAAGATCCTTATATTTAGTAAAAAGTGTTAAATAAACTAAATTTAAATTAAAGATTCAAGTATAATTCGTAATCGAATAAAGTGGTTGTTATGATTAAATTAAAAATGGAATTTATCAATAATTACTATAAAATATTCTGTAGCTTACCATTTTAATAATATTGATAAAATACAAAAGATCAGGAAAAAATTAAGTAAATTAAAATTTATCAGTCATAAATTTGATAATTAAAAATATAAACATAAACATGGATATAAAACTGCGAAAATACGTTTGCATTATAAGTCATCTTATACAATAATTTCTAACTGGAACAAATTAATATTATGAACATATTTTTATTTTAAAACTTTCTCAAGTTAGTTTTATTTCAGCGGACTATAGACAGTTACTGATTTTAATGTTACTAAAAGATCATACGAAGAATTTGTAAAGTCTTAAAATTCAGTCTTGTGACTAAATGTTAATTGTGCGACTTTAATAGCTTTCCTAATATTTTTATAAAAATATGCTATTGACTCTTACACTCTATAGAAATAATTATTAAGAGCCTTGAAAATGATTTGAGTGTAAATATCGAGAATAATCAAGATAAAGATAAATTTGAAATATTATTTATCCATAATTGCATTTTTAAGTGGGATTCCTTGTAGTCTCATTTTTTATTCAAAAAAGTGAATATATTTTCAGTTTTAATTAATTTAAATTTTTTTTAATTTCAAAAATTCATGATCGACAGTATACATTATATAGATAAATATAAGTCGACTACCAATAATTAACATGCTACCAAATTTTAATACCTGCATAATTAACTTTATTACTATTAATACCACTTAAATTTTACTACTAACATCCATAAATGCAGACTCTATTGCATCAACCTATTAACCCCTAGTATGTGAGATACAGTGGCACTTCTTGCCATAGGCAGTGTCATTCATTCATCGCTTGGCAGCAGGTTTCAGCATGCAATAGTGCATGGGAGTAAGTGGAAAGAGGCATATATGTATTTGCCATTTACTGGAACACAGTTAAAAGCATCAACATCGTAGGGTTTTCATCGAGCTCCAGTGACTTTGTAAGGTCCAACAATAGTGTACCCTTCTCTGGCAGTACCTACGACACTTGGACTCTCTGGACAGTTGGAAGGTTAGTTTTTGCGTATTTCAACAAGTCCTTGGAGCATTGTGAGTTAGATCCACATAATTTAGCAACTTAATTTAAACTGATACTTTTGGTTTAAACTCATGGACTGAAAGGGTAGTAGTGGTGGAAGGGCTTGTATTAACTGCTTCCTAAGCATTAATCTACTTCAACTCTCTCGACATCTGAGCCTGTTCCCCTTAATGCGAAGAAGTCATAGAGAATCCTTGGAGTGCCAGAGTGGGTGGGGGCGCCATCGGTTGAGATGCCAACAAAATCTATAGCAAGCTGTGGGGTGCCTCAAGAATCCATTTGTCTCCTAAGTATAAACTCTTTAAAAAAGTGGAGATATAAATGATACAATGACAACCCCATCACTCTAGTGCTAAGAGGAAAGAAAAAACTACAATTAGAGGAATGAAGGATAAGCCATGCAGGCTCGCAACATAAATTTAAGAATATCGCCATCAGAACTATCCCTAAGGTCAAGAAATATGAAAGACATTTGGGGAAATTTGATAGGGTGGCAGGAAAACAAGATACTCAATTCTGTAGGCTGCCCGGACACTTTTCTAAGTCGGAGATTCCACTTTCCTAAGATCTCTCCCCCTGTTCCAGAGATACCCAAGTTGAGCCCCAAAGCACTTTTTCCTCCTTACTACGTTTACAATACTGAAAATCTAAAATTCCGAGACATAAATAAATCAAGTTTTAAATTAGAAAGTAAATGGATGAGGAATACGAACTCACGCGACTTTCTGGCATATCACTCTTAGTAATCTCTACTAGATATTTTCAAGAAGTTTGAGAAGCTTTCAATCTTTCTCACCCAAGTTTTATCTTTCTAGAGAGACTACCTACATAAACTTAATATAGTCTCTCTTACCCTAAGAAAACTAAAAAGTCAAGATTGCTCATGCTACATTAATAAAATGGAACAAGGTTACATATTTAAAATATTGTTCCAACTTTTGAGCTTTAAAGTTTTCCAAAAAAGCGTTGAAGAAAACATCCTGATGATCTAACAAATTGATCTCCAAAAATCCTTCTCAATAAAAAAGAGATCATTAACCCAATAAAGATTGCTCATCATAATAGTCAGTCTCCTTCAATCGATTATCTTATAACTAAATTTAGAGGTACCTTTTCTTCCTAAACCTAAACCTACTATCTAATATGGAAAAATAGTCACTACCTAATTCATGACGTAACAGATCAGTATACCTGTCAGAAAACATACTGATCTGATAAGTTTATCAGAAATTAATTAATTTGATAATTAGATCGGTAATTAGATTGAATATTAATAATAATTTATTAAACAATTACAAGTGTAGTAAATTAAATAAGAAGATATACTCAAATAAAATGGAAGACTTGATAGCAAGATTTGAAATCGTATTATTAATCTGCTAGAAACTTTAGAGCAACCAAATAAATGTTAATATAAGAATTCGGAAACTACTAATATAATACTTGACAAAGTAATTAACTTAAAGAATATTTATTTGACATTATCTTAAGACATCTAAGGAGTTGAGCTAATGACTAAAGATTTCATTCTGAAAACCTAAAATACCCCTACACCCCTATACCAAAACCCCATGAATTCTCTATACCTATTCTAGATTCGATAAAATCTCTAAAAGAATAGAAGTTCTAAAGTGTGAAGGTAAATAAACAATTCATGAAATCATTGTGAACAAAAGTTCCAATATCTTTGCTATACAGAAACACGAAATTATAAACTATCAATTGACATTTGATAACCTAATCACAGACTTCAACTTCCAAGCATAAGACTTAAAATAAAACAGCAACCTTTGTTTCTTAGAAGAAGCATTTGATTATCTTAGTCAATTCAAACCCTTCATTAAGAAAGATGTCACTAACTGGGAATAGTTAGACCTCTATTAGATAGATGGCAAGACCCGCAAAGAATAAACACTACAACAGATAATATCTATAACATACAATGTTAGATAAATGATTATAGATACAGTACATACCTTTGCGTTTGATGCAACGATTAGCGATATAACTTGGAAAGAATAAGAAACAACAGCAGAGAGAAGGAATAACAGATGAATACATCTCTGCTGTAGAAAGTGGCTCCCTGACTTGAAGTGATATAAGACAGAGAGTAAATTGGAATTTGGTCTATGACCAGAGTGACGAAGAATCACTATAAACTAAAAAATTTTGCCCCTTACATGTTATTAACACATATTAGATCGGGGGTCCCTAGAGACCTCGGTTAGATCCCATTATTATTATTATTAAAATGCCGAGACCTCAATGTCGTTTCAGAAGCTGCCTAGGATAAACAAGATACTGAAAGCAACAGGTGCAGCTGCACTACTTGTGAATGAGGTGAAATTAACTGGTACTGACACTCTCGTGAACAAGCTCCCGCACTACAAAGAGGATTTCAAGCAATCATTAAAGCAGAAGCACCTTTTAACCTACAAGAAGCTCTCCTCACAATCAGAGGCCTTGACTATGCAGGCACGGCTGCAGCTCCTGATCGGCATCTGAGGACCAGCTCTTAAAGCAACTATACCTCTAGTGCCCACTCATGCCAAAAAGGGTGATCAGCAGCCTACTGAAGCAAAGGAACGGCTCGTAGTTACACAAGCTCAAAGTCTGGTGCAGTAAGTCATCGGCCCGAAGGCTAATGAAAGATTTTATAAGAGAGTTCCAATAGCATATAAAAGACTTTGAGTAGGAACATTTAGATTTTATTTGATTTGTGAACTAATAGTTAAAACGTGAAGTAATTAATTTCTAATTTGGTTTAAATTAATTAATCATTCTTCCTATTTTTCACATACTTTTATATAAATAACATATTTTAAGAAAAATAGATTTATAATTATAGCTAACAAGCGGACTGATCTATATAATTCAAAATTAATACATAGAATAGAGACTTCATTACAGTGAATTGTTCCTTCTAGTAATAATTAAATACTAAAGTATACAGAATTAAATTAACAATATTAAAGTTTTAATAATCTAAACAAGTATTTTAATTTTGACTTTAAAAATTATAATTTATTTTAATAATAAATAAGCTTAAATTAATTTTGGCTATAAAGGCAATGTCAAAAATCATAATATATAGTGTGAATTAAATGAATGAACAGATCTACAGTTAATTAATTTGCCATATATTTACTAAAGTTTAAATATTTTTTATTCTGAATTATAAATACATTTATTTATTTGAAAATACCTGCATCTATATTTAATTTCCACTTGACAATAATGTACTCGTCTGATAGTGAATTAAAAAAATTAAATGGCATCATTATTTGACGATTCTAGTTTTTTTTGCATTGTAGTAGTGAGATAGATCAAATTTTTTATTGGAATTTATATAAAGTCACCAAATCATTCAATATATCATTTGATCTATCTCGTAACTTCAATGAAAACTCACAAGACCATTTCATTAGTTTGATTGAGTTTGGATTAATAAAAGATAGAAATTAACGCATCCCTTATTAGGATTTTTAGAGTTTATTAATGGGTTATGGTTTAAATATTAGTAATTTAAGCGAGTATATGCGAGGTTTCGGGTCAGTGATTATATAGATTTTCTGTTTAAGTTACGATATGGATGTGTAGAATATAGTGACTAACTCAAACCTTTTTTTAAATACACTTCTATAGCAAGGCTGCTTCACAAATCTCTTGCTACACTTAAATCTCACTGTTTTTTAACTCTAAATTTGAAGAAATAGCAACTTAATCCTAAACCTAATAGACCTTTAAAATTTTAATAACATCATAATGATTGACTCGTCAATGATATTACTCACAAAAACTATGCTCATTTCTCTCTCACTTAAAGAGCTGTGATGTTTCATAGCTAAATTCCTGAGCTTAAATTTCTCCCTAATTTAAAGCCAACATTTATAAAAAGAATGGAATATCTTACAAAGAGTCAATCGCATTTTAGAGTGATTGACTTTAATGTTCCATTTTATAAGAATAATATAAACTATATATATGATTAAATACAGAGAGCTTAAGAGCATAATTTTTAGTTTATCCACTGCAATGAAGCTGTATTTATTTTCAATACCTTTATATCAAGGTCTTGGTACAAGAAGTATAGCAATATTGAAGTTTATGATCAAAAGGTTAAGATTTAAACCCATGCTTTTCTTGGTGGAATCAGTGAAGATACTGGATTAGAGACTTATGTTGTTCACCTTCATTTAATAAAGACTGAATAATACATTAAGTTCTTGCAATAGCTATGAGAGAAGTATGCTGACTAAGAAATTATTCTGTTTGTAGTTAACTTATCTGTCCAAAAAACTAAAGACTCAAAGGCAGTATTATGAAAGGTTAAACATTGCACCTGTATTTAACGTTCTTACAGCTCTTAATTTAATGGAATTGAGTTGTATTGGGGCCTACTAAAAAGCCATACAAAAAACTTCTACTATACCATTTGATTCACGACTTAAAGATAGATATAGTAGATTTTATAAAAAGTGCTGCTAAGAGAGTCAGTGATGAAAACGCTAAAGTTTGTGAGGGAGATTTTGCGTTTATAAATAAGTCATAGATTTAAACGAATGAAAAACTTCACAGATTTATTGAGCTATTAAATGGATTTAGCTTATCATTATTTTCTTCTTCTTCTAGCTTGCTCGGCCCCATGTTTCTTCTCTTTGAGCCTGCTCCTCCATCTATGTTCATCTCGTCTGGTTTTTTAATATTTTTGAAGAGTATTTTACTAAGTTCATGCTTTACTTAAGACTTTCTCTCTCTGTTTCATTTACTGCGCTCTTTCATCAAATATATAGCAGTGCCAAGTTTTCTATAAAGTTAGATGTCTAAGCTTACTTGAGATAAATGGATGCTTCTGCGGTTCTTTCAACGGGTGCAATTATTTTAATAACTTGCTTCTCATTTCTTCAGGAGAGATGCTGTAGTGCAAGTGAGACTCTTAATGTACTTCATTTAAGTAATAAAGTTTAAGAGATCAAAGAACTACAAAGAAGAAGTTTCTCTCTAGCAACTTATTAGAAAGTTGAAACTTTGAAGGAGGGTAGAGAGCAATTTTTGGATCCCTTATCTCAACATCATAGAGGTTTGTCACTGAGATTTCTGGGTAGTTATTAATCTCAATCATTTTTATTTCATAAGTCTTACAATATTTTTATCTTTGTAAGGCTTTTATGAATGAGAATTTAGTACCATCCGTAGTTGTCAAGAACAATTCAATTATTGTTAATAATTAATTTATGGTGAAAGGTTACCTTACTAAATCAAGTAATGTATAAGTCTTCTTAAATCAAAATTTTCGAATGAAATCATGATATTAAATTCTCTTTATTGTATAATTTATAGACTCCATCTTGCTGAATTTTTCTAGTATTTTCAACTTAAAATTATGAATATCCATTCTAAGTTTATAAAAATTTTACTATGAAAAAGAGAGATCCATTGAAAGTCAGTCTAAAAAAGATAAGCGGAGAAGCATAGCAAAACCTTCTCGAAGTTTCAGAGTTTTACTTCCATTTTTATCAAACCTTCTTCCATTTAATTGCTTATAATATTAATAATTATCTTAGAAGGACATTCAAATAAAGTTTGAACTTATTTAGGTGTTTAATTTTTTAAATGAAAACTTTAAATAGCAGGTTATTAAATTTAATAACCTTTATAAATTACCAAAAAATTAGGTTAAATCTAAATTTTGAGGACCTAATAGAGAAGCAAAACATTCTTACGGCTATTTTAATTGACTAAAATGCAAAAAATTAAAATAATATATGCCAATTTGCAGTCTTTGTGATGCTACATTTTTCTCATCTCTCAGCATTGAATTTACCAAAGAGTCTTAAATTCTTTAATTATAGTATTCATGCTGATTTTCATTGTTATAATAAAATCTATTAGCAAATCAAAATTAGCGGTAACCTCCTATGAAGAGCAACATTACTTGGATCAAGAAACTAATAATTACCATTAAAAAAACCTAAAAAGGTAGAGACTAGAGACACTTGTACTTAGTGGGAGCCTATTTTTAACAACTTTAACTTACCTTACTTGAGATTGAAATCTATAGTCAAAAGAAATTTTAAAAAAGAAAGAACAAGACGAGGAGGTAAAAGAGCCTTTTATTAATCATCTAAATTTACGAGCCAAAGTTGATTATTAATGCAAAGACTCAATACAATATTCCTGTGAAAATAATCTTACAAGAAAAATATAAGAGATATATACAATGATATCCCACAAATATATGTCAAGCATCAAATGAAAGATGGGAAGTGTATCTGTGAGTTCTGCGAGAAGCACTATTCTCATTCAAGAGACTTTAAAGTGTATTTAAAGAAAAGAACAACCATATTTTTGTGTTTATTCATGAAGAGACAGTAAAAAGATTCCTCAAAAAATGAAGATCAATAAACACAATCGAGTCTTTAAGGGTAGAGGCATTGAAGTTAGTTAAAATTATGAAATCAGTTAAAAATTTTCAAGTATCTGAGATCAATAAAATTATGGTCAAATTCGTGGCTATAAAAATTCCTATCTTAAGAATTTATTGACATAGATTCTTGCCTTCAAAGCTACCTCACTCTTGAGGAAAAAATTGAGAAAAGAGTTATCACAGATGACTGATATGTCTACACTATTTATCCATTCATTTACTTCCTTGCTGATGTCAATTTTTATATAAAATTTTCAAATGAGTTTTACGCTCTTTTAATGCAAACATAAAAGAGTAGGCATATAATTGAGCTTGATATCATTTTAATTGGCATGCAGCTTTTAGATTTCCATTCCTTGAAATGACTTACAGAGATTCATATCTGGTAATAATTGAAAGAGATAAATAGGTGAGATTGTGTAGTAAATGATAGAAGGAATAGAAGAGCTTCACAAAAACGGTTACACTATAGAGATCTGAAGCCAATTAAAAACTCAATAAAATCATCTAAAGGGTTTTGAAATTATTAATGCGATAAAATAGAATTGTCAATAGTAATACCCTTTATTTTTGAATTCACTATTAAACAAGTACCATATTGCCAAAATTTAAACAAAGATTATAGCAGTTATTTTCAAATACATAAATATATTTTTATTTCAGAATTTCAAATCATTTTTACTTAATCAATATATTAATAAAAGAAAACCTGCAAAAAGGAAGTCATTAGAATTGGTTAGTGATGGAATGGTGGGTTCCATTTTCTATACTAGGTCTCTAAGCAATATAATTTACGTTTTCGAGCAACTTCAAATGTCCATGGCCTCCGTTCTAGGTGTTAGACTTGTTTAAATCGAGAAGACAATGTCGTTTTCGTGATCAATCAAAACCCCAAAACCCCTTAGTGAGGTTTATAAGTGCTTTGATTTGTAGGGTATAGTTGGGGTCTTATTGGGGTTAGTAGAGAAATTAGGTCAATTTGCAAAATGAGAAATAGAAATTAGCGAAATTTAGGGTCTATTTATGATGAGAAATATTTAGATTTACTGCTTAAGCTAAGGTATGGTACAAGTATTAATATAGACTAAGTCAAACCAATAATGAATTATGCTGCTATAGCAAAGCTCCTGCGCAAGAGTGCCTCTCCAGTTAGGTATCATTGCATGTTAGTTGTTTAGCATTTTAATTCTGGTAATTGAAAGCATCCTGCTAGAAAATAAAAGTTCTCACAGCATCATATTGACTACCTCTGTGACTCTAAGACTTTAAAGTATTGGGCACACTTTCCTCTAGACTAGCGAGCTGTAATGTTTCATCGCAAGTTTCCTGATATGCGCATCTCTCCATAGACTATAGCCAACATTTATAGAAGAAATGGTATTACTTTCAAGACTGTCAACAGAGTAAAGAGAGTGATTGATTTTACAGTGCCATTTTATAGTAATAATTTAAACTATATATATGATTAAATGCAGAGAGCTATTACTAATAACATCAAGTTCATACACGCTGATGAAGCAGTGTTTACATTCAACACCTTTATTAATAAGTCTTGGTATAAGAAGTATGATAATATAGAAGTCTATGATTAAAAAGTGAAGGTAGTCACCCATGCAATTTTAGCTGGTATAAGTGAAGATTCAGGTTGAGAGTTATGTTATTCACCCTCGCTCTATTAAGCGAGAGTAGTATATAGAGTTCCTACATAAGCTCAGAGATAAGTATCGTAACCAAGAGATCATCCTGTTTGTTGATAACCTCTCAGTTCATAAGACTAAGGAGTCTAAGAAAGCTTATGAAGAGCTAAACATAACTCCTGTATACAACGTTCCTTATAGCCCTTAATTTAATGGAATTAAATTCTACTGGAGTTAAATCAAGACATCACTACAAGAAGCTGCTGCTGTATCATCTTATGTATGACTTGCCCATCGATACAGTAGACTTAATTCAAAGCAGCTGTAAGAGAGTGAGCGTAGATAAGACAACAGTCTGTGCGAGAGAGGGAGGAATGAATGTTTATAAATAAGTTTTAGATTTAAATGAATGAATAAGTTCACATATTAAACTAACCCATTAAGGGGTTTGGCTTCTCTTTCTTCTCCTCTTCTTATGGCTTGCTTGGGCCCATATTTCTTCTCTTAGTGCCAGCTCCTGCATCTATGTTCATTTCATCTGGTTTTTAGACATCTTTATAAAGCCTCTTGCTCACCTCATAAATTGTCTGCGACTTTCTTTCTCTGTGAACCTTTGCATGCTCTTTCATAAGATATATGCCAGTGCCAGATTTTCCTACAAAGTTATATGTCAAAGCTTACTTGAAAGATAAGGATGCTTCTTAAGTTCCTCTAGCCAAGCTGAGCTTATTAGAATGCCTTGCTTTTTCTAGTCTTCAGGAGAGATAGAATATCGTTTCTTATGTGCTTCTTCAATTATTTCTCTGAGATACTCCTCTTTTATTGTACCAAGAACACCAAAGAAAAAGTTCCTCTCTGGTAGTTTATTAGAGAGTTGTTTCTTGGTAGGAAGGTAAACTACCACTTCCTCATCTTACATGGCATCCTCATAAAGATTAGTGACTGAAATCTCAGGGTAGTTGGGAATTTCGATTAGTTTAATCTCTTTATTTTTAAAAGCTTTCTTCTCCTCACAAGTATTGCTTTCAAGAATGAAATTTTGGTACCTTCCATCGTTGGAAGGAATAAACCAACTGCATAATATGTAAATAGTCATCAAGTTATCTTACCATGTAAAGTTAGGTATCGATAGAGATCTTCCTTACTTCTGAACCTTGATATCATTTCTTGAGCCTCGACTCTTTTCATTTGATCATTGAGTGATTCCATCTTTGTTCCTCTTCCTATTAATGAATTTCAAATAACTTATAGACTTCTGGATCATATAGTTTAAAATCTTACTATTAAATATGGGCATCTTATAGGAGGTCAACCCTGCAAAGATACGTGGAGATAGTTTGCAGAAGCTGTAACAAACTGCAGAGATTGAGCTCCATTTTTATCAATTTAGTTCCATTTTATTAGTACTAAATTTGTTTAAATTTAATTAGTACTGGTACTAAATTCGTTTAATTTTAATTGGTACCAATTTAATAGTACCAAAACTTAATTAGTAAAACCCCAATGCAGTTATTTACAAGATTTGGGTGACGTATAAAATTAATCAAGATTTAAATGTAATAATAATTAATTTTGGTAGCTTTAGTAATTTATTAGAGGGTCCTGTAGGAGTAGTAGTAGTAGTAGTAGTAGTAGTAGTAGTAGTAGTAGTAGTAGAGGCTATTCTACTAAAGCTACCAAAATGACGAGATTGCATATTTAATTATTATAAACTGCTACCCCTCTATAATAATACTTTAGAATCCTTAAGAAAGTCACGAATCCAACAGATGAACCCCCTACTACTCGGTATTCACAACTCACCATGCGAGCAAGACGACCCTGAACTGCCGGAGGACCCAACTGAGGATCTTTTGCTAGACAATCTTGAGTTCGACGATCCTCTGCTCACCAAGACATCTTTCCAACAGCGCCTGGGCATTCTCATCAGCAACATTTAGATGGCGAACAGAAGTCATGGGGCCCTCTGACACGTGGTGAGTAGCATTCTTGGCTCGCGCTCCACGCTCTCTTATTCGACAATAGTGGACGAGGCTTTGGATAGGGTTTGTAGTTTTGAGAAGGAAGATGGCGGCCGCCATATTGGATGTTCTCATGATGATTCGACATACCACCAAACCATGGGCGACTTGTTGGATCCTACTTTAGATGCTTCGCCTCCTCTCACCAGGTATGCTTAAACAATAGTATTCGATAGCGAGATTTAGGGAAGGAGCACAACGTAACCTATTACCTAAGATAACAGATCAGGGGGCGAGTCCCAGCAATTATGTCAAGAACGCCTGCTGTCCAGATACCGTTGGCTCAGCCACCAAGCCAGTTGGCATCCTGAATACTCATGAGTAGCCAAAGGCACTAAACTCTTATGCCAAAGCACGAAGCTCTAGTGCATTGCGCCTAGCGAAAACTATACTACTCTAGTTCTAAAGTGTATCAGAATAAACTCTTCTAAATCAGGATTTTTGGCACCCTAGTCTATGACAGTCAAACTGGCCTGTTTGGGGGCAGCACTCTGCATGCGTTGGCTTAGGTCGCATACATTAGGGCACTCACTGCATGGAGCCGACTTATGAGGACTCTGAGGGTCGAGTGATTTTGAATATTCCAACTACCTGGCGTCATCAGCAAATGTAAACCCTTGATAATCTTAGTATGGTAAACAGCTGCCTGTCCAGTTATTTGTAACTCGCTAGCTCGGGCTGTGCTCTCTCGATCGAGGTACGATACGACTTATGTTGATTGCTGAAATGATTCGAATTCGCCTGCAACAAGCTCTCTGTAAAATTCAACAATTTGAAAAACCCCAATTAAAGTTCTCCGAAGCTACATTCTAAGTGCCTCCCACCAACTAAGACCCAATCAAGAATAATGAGACTGTAGACAACATCATGAACCGAGCTGCTGACTGAGACAAGAGACCCCTGTCAATAAGCAAGGAAAGGCAGAGAAGAGATAGCGTCATGAAGAGATTCAAGAAGGACATGGCCATGCTGATGCAGAGCGCCCCCCACCTCCCCCCTCAGTTCCTGCAGAGATTCAAGCCCGCCCTCACCAAGGACACCGTGGATTCGTTGATGAAGGAAGCATTAAAATTTAGACCAAAGGATGGAGAATGCGAAGAAATCAAGGACCTGGACCAGGAGAGGCAAGATCAGCTAAAAACTTTGAGAGAGAGATTGAGAAATTTGTGAAGTGAAATAAATGATATTAAGTTAAGAGTATTTGTATTTTGATTAATTTTATACGTCTACAAAAAATTGTAAATAACAGCATTGGGGTTTTACCTAGTTTTAAACTAATGAGGTTTTAATAGAAAGTTCCAAAATGGTTCAAAACCTAATTGGTACCAGTACAAACCTGAATTTATTCTCAATTGGTACCAAAATTAAAAATATTAAGCATAAAATTAGAAAATTTATAGTTATTATCTAAGTATAAATATGATGTCTAACACCTAAGAATCAACCATTGTTGTTGCAGTGCCAGCTCCTATACAAAGTTAGTATAGCCAGTGAGGTTATTTACTTATTAATAATAGAAATTTAAATTTGAATTTAAACATGGCGGCTAACTTAAATCGTAAGGCAGTTTCTCTTGGAACAGGTTAATCAGTGCTCAACTTTGGCTCCTCCAAGAAACCAGAAGTAATTTATATTGAAAAGGAGGTAGAGCTAAGAGCTCTAGAGTTTGAAGCTGAGGTCTTTAAAATTTAAGTTTAAAACAAGAAGTAGAGTGCTGAGATGGGTGTTTAAACATAAGTTGAATTGGTTGAAGAAGATAAGGAACAGCAACCAATAGAAAAAATTAAAACATTTTAATGTGAAGACTGCTAAAACTTCTTCTCAACTGAGTCTAGCTTGAAGAGGCACATTAAAGAGGTACACTCTGGCAAGGCCAAGATCTATTTTAAACATGACAAAGTGGATGGAAGGTACCAATGCACAACATGCATGAAGTCTTACACTCACTCAGCAAAGGTTAAGAAGCATATGCAAAAACATCAACTTAGCGAATTCTTGATTTAAGATTAGGAGACTTAATAACTTGTACATGTAAAAGAAAATCAAAAATTCTTGAGTCTTAAAGAGACCTACAGGAGAAGCTCAAGAGACAATGTCGCTTTGAATCAATGAACTAGCCTGCAGATCATACTGTTTTAGCATGCTTCCAAGCGAAAGCAATGAGTATTCCTGCATTAAATGCAATTGAACTTAGTAGCTGCATTTAAAATTACTTGCACATAAGTGTGCCTAACAAGGCAAAGCTTATAGTAGTTGATGAGTATGCATACAAGGTATACCCTTTCAGCTATCTCATAAAAAATGAGCAGTATTAAAATGAGTTTGCTAACGAATATATGATTCTTAGAGAGGCTTAAAGAAGAGATTGCAAGAACTTGCTTAAGTTAAATGGTGTTATATTAAGCTATGGTTTCATCGCACTAAGGCTCAAGAAATTTGAAATGACTTTAAGAGACTATCTATATCATAATAGATATCCTGATGGCTTAAATGATATTCTTACAGATATGATTAAGGGTGTCAAGGAGTTGCATGAACTTGGATATGTTCATAGAGATTTGAAGCCTGAAAATATTATGCTTAACCTCTGCACTTTAGAAGTCGTAGTTATCGATTTCAATAGAGCCTTAAGATAAGAGATAGTGACTTTGGCTAAAGTTCTTGGTACTCCTGGATACTTCCCAATTAGAGAGAAATGGACTAATGGCTCAGTTCAGTGGGATGTATGGGCAGTTGCTGCTATCATATTAGAGAGCGATATGGAAAGTATGTCATACTTTGGAACAAAGCACGAGAAATAATCAATAAGTTTAGCAGCTAAACATATAAAATAAGAAGAAATCTGCGATAAAATTAAGAAGATAGTTGAGATGGTCATAGTTAAAGCTCCAGCATATCCAAGATAATCATTAGATGACATTCTAGAACAACTAAAGACAGCGAGATTCAAGAGGTATCACAAAGACAAGCAGATAAAATTTGTTTGAGTTAAGCACAATAATAATCATTAAATATTCATTAAATTCATATAAAACCTGCATTTTGTCTACTAACCAATAAGACCCCAACTATACCCTACAAATCAAAGCACTTATAAACCTCACGAAGGGGTTTTGGGGTTTTGAATGTCCAATTATGAGCAATATCCTTGAGTTAAGAAGCTGTGCAGAGGAGTTTGAATTTTTCAAGAACATTCAAAAAGTAATGATATCGTACAATAGCATGGCAAGCCTAAATTTCTTATAAAATTTTTGTTAGAATAAACAAATTTATAAATTCCAAAATTAATTGCTAAACTTAAAATTTCCTTAAATAATTAATTAATTATATTTTATCACTATTTATACTTTAAAGCAAAAGTCTTGGTTGTAAAGCAATTTTACTATTAAATATTATTTATTAACTGAAATAACATACAGGAAAAATCAATTATATTTACTAAAATCTAACTTAATCTTAACTTTAAAGTCAGCAAATTTAATCAATTGATGGTTAAAACTTCTATTTTATTGAGCCTTTATAGAATAGAAGAATACATCATTTTTTAGTTATATCAAGAATTATAATAATATATTATATGATTTCCTATTTTTAATAATATGTGCCAGTGGAATTTAAAGTTGATATCAAAATATTCATAAGAATAAAAATGATGTAATTACACTTACAAATTCATTTAATTATTAAAGAAACATAAAAAATATGATAGAAGTACTTGAAATTTTAAACTTATTATCTTAAATAGATATACTTATTCATAATATAATATCTACATACTGTTATAAAACAGTAAACTCGATTTCAATTAAGTTGAGATTAACTAAAAAATTAATATAATGTTAATAATATTCAATTCCCCTGAAGACATCAAACTATAAGTTAAGTTTGATGAATGAAAAGACTAAATATTGGTATTTAAAGTTATAAAAAATTAAGAATATAAACTATATTTAATACTTTATTAGAGCAAAATAAATATTAAAATTCTATGCATCAATTTATTTCATCATTCCAACAAGTTAAGTAAACAATGACTACCAGTTAAAGCAATTCTAAAAAAAAAGCAGCAGAAATAACATTTTTAAAAGAATAATAAATTTATAGATATAATCTAAGCATTATAATTTTTTTAAAAAATCTTTTTGATGGATAATTTACTCTCTTAAAATGATAAGAAATTTCAACTTCTTTTATAATAATAAAAGATGTTGATTAAATATAAAATAATTATAACATTTCTGATAAAATTATGACTTAATTATTACTGAGAAATTTAATAGAACAACTTAATTATTAATAAGAAAGTGGCAGTAATTGCCATAAATAATTAATCATCACGATAAAAGTAGCCAAAATTTAAATAATTTGCTCCTCAAACAATTCATTTATTATACCAATACCAAAATCAAACTTATATTTTTGTTTATCCTTACAATTAGTTTATTTATGGATTTTGAGTGCTATTAGAATTGATAACTACCATCTTTTTTTTATATTAAAATTTGACTCTATTTCTTAAGATTAAGTGCATTCCTACAATAATTAAAGCTATAAAAATAATTATAATCTGATTTTGTAATTTTATATTAAGAATCACACCTTTTGATATTTGTAAATTAAAGAATAATCCCTCTTTCTTATTAAAGGGACTGAATGAAACTTAAATTTAATCGATTAAAATTACTATTTCAAAATATTTAACAAAAGTATTAAAAAAAGCAATTTTCCAGTTAACAAATTGTTTATGCTCCAATTATTAAATAATTTTAAATTAAAAAGATCAGAGATAAAATTAAGTTAAAAAGTTAAATATAAAAGCAATCAAATATTGAAAATAATAATTAAGTGCGGATCTTTATAAAAATATCATTTGAAGTTAACTCATGAATGAGCAAATTACTTAATATCTAAAACATGAGCATTCAAAACCCCAAAACCCTTTCAGTAGTTTGATTGAGTTTTTGATTGATAAAAGTAGAGTATTAGTGCATACTTTTTTAGGGTTTTAATAGGGTTTATGTAGGGGTTTAATGTTTAAATATTAGTATTTTAAGTGAGAATATGCGAGGTCTGGGATCAGTTTATGACAGTGAGTATATAGATTTATTGTTTAAGTTGCGTTATGGATGTAATTAATATGGTGATCAACTCAGACCTATTCTTAATTATACATCAATAGCAAGGCTACTTAATAAATCTCCTGCAACTGTGAGGTCTCACTGTCTATTAGCATTGAATTTAAAGAGATAGCAGCTTAATTCTAAGCCTAAAAGACCTCGAAAATTTTAGCAGCATCATATTGACTATCCTATTAATGATAAGACTCTTAAATACTGGGCTCATTTCTCTCTAGCCTAGAGGGTTGTGATGTTTCATCGCCACTTTCCTGAGCTTCACATATCTGCTTAATCGATAGCTAACATATATAAAAATAACGGAATATCTTACAAGACAGTCAATCGCATTAAGAGAGTGATTGACTTTAATGTTCCATTTTATAAGGATAATTTAAATTATATATTCGATTAAATGCAGAGGGCTATTACTAATAATATTAAATTAATACACGCTGATGAGGCAGTATTCACGTTTAATACCTTCATATCAGGGTCTTGGTATAAAAGATATAGCAACATTGAAGTATATGATTAAAAGGTTAATGTTTAAACTCATGCAATTCTTGGTGGAATAAGCGAAGATAATGGCCTCGAGAACTTATGTTATCCACCCTCGCTCAATAAAGACCGAATAATACATAAAGTTCTTATAATAACTCAGAGATAAGTACGCCGACTAAAAGATTATTCTGTTTGCAGATAACTTATCTGTCCATAAAACTAAAGATACAAGGAAAGAATATGAAAGGTTAAACATAACACCTGTATTTAATGTTCCCTACAGTCCTCAGTTCAATGGTATTGAATTATATTGGGGGTTATTGAAAGGTCATTATAAGAAATTGCTACTCTATCACTTGATGCAGGACTTAAAGATAGATACAGTAGATTTTATTAAGAGTGCTGCTAAGAGAGTCAGCGATGATAAAGCTAAAGTACGTGCAAGAGAAGGGAGATTTTGTGTTTATAAATAAGTTTTAGATTTAAACGAATGAATAAGTTCACATATTAAATTTTCCTGTAAAGGGAATTGGCTTCTCTTTCTTTTCTTCCTCTTAAGGCTTGCTTGGGCCCATGTTTCTTCTCTTAGTGCCAGCTCCTGCATCTATGTTCATCTCTTCTGGCTTTTATAAATCTTTGAAGAGCCTCTTACTCAATTCATGTTTTACTTGAGACTTTCTCTCTCTGTTTAATTTGCTGCGCTCTTTCATCAATATATAGCAGTACCAGTTTTTTTTATAAAGTTAGAAGACTAAGCTTACTTGAGATGAAACGATGCTTTTGAAGTTCCTACAGCCAGGTGTCACTTATTTTAATACCTTGCTTCTCTTTTTCTTCAGGAGAGATGCTGTAGCGTTTCTTATGAGCTTCTTAAATAACTTCATTTAAGTACTCAGGTTTCAGAGTTGCAAGAACAGCAAAGAAGAAGTTTCTCTCTGGCAACTTATTTGAGAGCTGTAGCTTTGATGGAAGGTAGATAGCTACGTCCGGATCACTCATGGCATCGTCATATAGGTTTGTCACTGACATTTCAGGGTTGTTAGGTATCTCGATCATTCTGATTTCATTAGACTTAAAAGCTTTTTTCTCTTCACTTAACAATGCTTTTAAGAATGATATTCTTGTTCCCTCCTGTGTTGGCAAGAACAATCTAACTATGGTTAATAAGTTAGTTATAAGTGAAAACTTACTGCTATACTAAGTATCTGTAAAATTCTTCTTTACTTCTGAATTTTCCTATTAAATCTTGAGATTAAATTCTCTTCATTGCATCATTCATAGACTCCATCTTGCTTCCAGTTTCTATAAATGTTAATAAAATTTAAAATTATGGATATCCATTCTAAACTTACTAAAATTTTACTAGTAAATAGGGAGATCCACTTGGAGGTCAACCTGAATCAAATAAATAGATAAAGATGGAGGAACTTTCTCCAAGTTTCAAAGTTTGACTTCCATTTTACCAAACTTTCTCCATTAAATTGCTCCTAATAATAATTAAATTAATTAGGTGGTGCTCCTAATTTATTTAAAACTTAATTAGGAGGTTAAATTAAAGTTCAAAACCGTATTAGGTGGTGCATTAAAAAAATTAAATTTTAAATCTACCCCTCCTAAATTTACGAGAACATATTTAGGAACACCACCTAACTCCCCAAAACACATTTAGGTGCATTTTAATTTATAAAATGGATAAAATAATATATAAATTATCTCAAAATTTTAGAAATATAAAACTAATGTCTCTCGCTCTGTTCCCATTAAACCTCTCTATCTTTGAGGATATGCTCTTACTTGTATATAAAGGTAGAATTTAAACAGCTTATATAATTATTTATTTATAAAATGAGCGGCAACTTACTAAGAAAAGCGGCATTACTTGGCATAAGCCAGCAAAAACTTTCCTTCATAAATCAAAAGAAAATTGAGACTTGTGATGCATTTACCTAGTATGAACCTGAAATTCTCTAACCTTAGGTCTCAGACTTTGAATAACAATTCAGTTGTTAAATAGAAATGCAGAGCTAGGAAATTCAATGCGAAGTTCCAATAAAAATGGTTGAAGAAGATGAAGAGAAAAAAGAAATTAAAGCATTACATTTATGTGAAGAGTGTGAGAAGAACTTCACTTATAAATCTGCTCTTAAGCGTCATATCTTAGAGTAGCATTCTAACAAGCCAAAGCTCTATCTTAAGCATGATAAGATAGATGGAAAATATTTTTGCCCTAATTGCAATAAGCAATATAACCATTCAAGGGATTTAAAAGTTCACCTATAAAACCATCATGGCAAGAAGTTTGAAGTCATAGATCCTGAGACTGGTGAGGTCTTCCTTCAAAAAAGAAAGCCAAGACCCTTTAGAATCCTTGGAACAAAGAGTTAAGAAAGAAAATAAGCTTATTAAAGCAGTGAGAAATCTCCCAGCTTCTGAGATAGTGAAAATCATTCTGAAGATACAAGCACTAAAGCTTCCAATTTTAAATGTAATTGACCTTAAAGAATGTAAGGAAAGTTATCTTATACTCGAGGACAAGTTTGAGAAAAAGGTCATAACTGATAAGCAGTTCGCATACAAGATTTATCCATTCAACTACTTTAAATCGATGACAAGTATCAAATGGAATTTTTCAATTAGTACTAAGCTCTTACTAAAGCAAGGGTTAGACAGTGCAGATTTATAATTG